>PVKV010026427.1:0-28002 GCA_004027835.1 Alouatta palliata | reverse complement strand
TCTTATGTGGTCAATTTTAGAGTAGGTGTGATGTGGTGCTGAGAAGAATGTATATTCTGTGGATTTGGGGTGGAGAGTTCTGTAAATGTCTATTAGGTTTGCTTGGTCCAGGTCTGAGTTCAAGTCCTGGATATACTTGTTAATTTTCTGTCTCATTGATCTGTCTTATATTGACAATGGGGTGTTCAAGTCTCCCACTAGTATTGTGTGGGAGTCTAAGTCTCTTTGTAAGTCATTAAGAACTTGTGTTATGTATCTGGGTGCTCCTGTATTGGGTGTGGATATATTTAGGATCAGTAGCTCTTCTTGTTGCATTGATCCTTTTACCATTATGTAATGTCCTTCTTTGTCTCTTTTGCTCTTTGTTGGTTTAAAGTCTATTTTATCAGAGATGAGAATTGCAACTCCTGCTTTTTTTTGCTCTCCATTTGCTTGGTAAATCTTCCTCCATCTCTTTATTTTGAGCCTTTGTGTATCCTTGCATGTGAGATGGGTTTCCTGGATACAGCACACCAATGGGTTTTGCTTTTTATCCAATTTGCCAGTCTGTGTCTTTCGATTGGGGCATTTAGCCCATTGACATTTAGGGTTAATATTGTTATGTGTGAATCTGATCTTGCCATTTTGATGCTAACTGGCTGTTTTGCCCATTAGTTGATGCAGTTTCTTCCTTGTGTTGATGCTTTTTACCATTTGGTATGTTTTTGGAGTAGCTGGTACTGGTTGTTCCTTTCTATGTTTAGTGCCTCTTTCAGGAGCTCTTGTAAAGCAGGCCTGGTGGTGATGAAATCTCTGAGTACTTGCTTGTTCATAAAGGATTTTATTTTTCCTTCACTTATGAAGCTTAGTATGACTGGATATGAAATTCTGGGTTGAAAGTTCTTTTCTTTAAGGATGTTGAATATTGGCCCCCACTCTCTTCTGGCTTGTAGGGTTTCTGCTGAGAGATCTGCTGTAAGTCTGATGGGCTTCCCTTTGTGGGTAAGCTCACCTTTCTCTCTGGCTGCCCTTAGCATTTTCTCCTTCATTTCAACCCTGGTGAATCTGATGATTATGTGCCTTGGGGTTGTTCTTCTTGAGCAATATCTTTGTGGTGTTCTCTGTATTTCCTGAACTTGAATATTGGCCTGCCTTGCTAGGTTGGGAAAGTTTTCCTGGATAATATCCCTAAGAGTATTTTCCAGCTTGGATTCATTCTCTCCATCAGATCCAGGTATACCTTTGAAATGTAGATTAGGTCTTTTCACATAGTCCCATATTTCTTGGAGATTTTGTTCATTCCTTTTTACCCTTTTTTCTCTAATCTTGCCTTCTCCTTTTGTTTCATTGAGTTGATCTTCGACCTCTGATATCTTTTCTTCTGCTTGGTCAATTTGCCTGTTGAAACTTGTGTATGCTTCGTGAAGTTCTCGTGTTGTGTTTTTCAGCACCATCAGTTCACTTATATTCCTCTCTAAGTTGTTTATTCTCGTTAGCATTTCGTCAAATCTTTTTTCAATGTTCTTAGTTTCTTTGCATTGGGTTAGAACATGTTCTTTTAGCTCACAGTAGTTTCTTATTACCCATCTTCTGAAGCCTGATTCTGTCAATTCATCACACTCATTCTCCATCCAGTCTTGTTCCCTTGCTGGTGAGGAGTTGTTATCCCTTCTAGGAGGAGAGGCATTCTGGTTTTGGGTGTTTTCCTCCTTTTTGCACTGTTTTCTTCCCATCTTTGTGTATTTATCCACCTGTCATCTTTGTAGTTGTTGACTTTCAGATTGGGTCTCTGAGTGGATGTCCAATTTGTTGATGATGAAGTTATTTCTTTCTGTTTCTTAGTTTTCCTTCTGCCAGTCAGGCCCCTCTGCTGTAGGACTGCTGAGGTCCACTCCAGGCCCTGCTTGCCTGAGGATGACCTGCAGCAGCTGCAGAACAGTAAGGGTTGCTGCCAGTTTCTTTTTCTGTTATCTTTGTCCCAGAAGGATACCCACCAGATGTCAGTCTGAGGTCTCCTTTATGAGGTGACTCTTTGGATATACAGGGGTCAGGGAGCTGCTTGAGGAGACAATGTGTCCTTTATAAGAGCCCAAGTGCTGAGCTGTGAGCTCCGTTGTTCATTCAGAGCTGCTGGGCAGGTACGTTTAAGTCTGCTGCAGCAGAACTGATAAACCCCCCACCTTTTATTTTTCCCAGGTACTCTGTCCCGGGGAGTTAGGGCTTTATTTATGAGTTTCTGTTGTGCTGCTGCCTTTTTTCAGGGCTGCCCTGCCCAGCGATGAGACAGCCTAGTCACTGTCTGCCTGCAGATGCTTTGCTGAGTTGCTGTGGGCTCAGCCTGGCTGCTGTGTGAACTTCCTTGCAGTCCTGTTTATATGGATGTAGTTAGAACTGCCTCATCAATGGCCGCCCACCTCTATAATGGTGGACTCTCTATGTAATGGTGGGCTGCCTCAGCAATGGCAGGCTGCCTCAGCAATGGCAAACTACCTCCGTAGTGGTGGAGTGCCTCGGTAATGGCGGACGCCCCTCCCCCACGGAGCTGGACCATCTGGGGTTTAGCTGTGCTTGCTGTGAAACTCTCAATCCAGAGCATTTCCAATTGCTGTTTTTTTGTGGGGGTGGGACCGGCTAAGCCTGATCACCTGGCTCTCTGCCTCAGGGCCTTTTTTTTTTTTTCAGTTGAATGGTTGACTTTCTCCCAGGTGTTCCAGTCGCCTGTTGAAGAGGTGCCAGGATTTGTGTGATTTCCCATGTGGCGACCCACTGCACCAGCTGAAACAGCCGTGCTGAGATTCGTGGTGCTTTTTTGTCCGAGAATCTCCTGGCCTGGCTCCCTGTTTCAGTCCCCTTTTTAATCAGATGAATGGGTGACTCTGCCTTCCTGGAGCTCCAATCGCCAGCTAAAACGGCACTCGGACCAGTGTATTTTGTATGGAGAACCCCTGTGCTCGGGGGCTGGCAAAACAGCCGCGCTGGCAAAACGTGACCCCTGGGGCTCCTCTGCCTGGGAGTCTCCTGGTCTGTGTGCAATAAAAATCCATCTGGAAATGCAGAGTCCACTCACCCTCTGCACTTTCACTGGGAGCTGCAATCCTGAGCTGCTCCTAATCGGCCATCTTGGATCCCCGAGAATTTAATTTCTTGAGTACTACTTGGTCTTAGTACCTTACCACATTCTCTTATGACAGCTACACGAATTAGACGCTGTTATTCTCTCCATTTTGCAGATGAAAAAACTGAGTCAAGTAGCCTCCTCGGGTACTTAGGGTAATGCTGCTAGAAACGGTAGAGTCAGGACTCAAACCCAGGCAGTTAAACACCAGAACTGTGCTCCCACCTACTGAGGTATGAAGATGCCATCCAGCACAGTGAGACTGGGGCTTACTGTCATCAAGGCGCAAGATCAAAGGCACACCATCAGAAGAAATAAGCTTCCTCATAGGACACCGAGCATTTTCTATAAGGAAAATTAATGTTCAGTTTGGAGAAACATGTACATTAATTCCTAGACAAAGCAGTGAGAAAATCAGCTGTGAGGCTCGCTGGTGGGAATAAGCTGGGGTCTGGGCTACATCTCTGGTCTCCCTTCCAGTGCTTCAGTGATTCCTGTTGGGCTTATTTGGTGCTTTGGCTGGAAAAAGACCGTTCCAACCCTTGTCGGATGTTTGGCATCCCTGGCCCTGTGACACTAAATGCCAATAGTGTGCCCCAGTCACTGTGGCTGTCCCCAATGCCCCTGCATTTCCAAATCTTCCCATTCTACTTGGGAACCAACCAGAGGGCATGAGAAGCAGGTGGGGAGGGAGGGGACAGCACCCCTCCTCTGTGTTTGTGGAAAGGGGTGGAGTTTCCACTGTAAAGAGGAGGGCTGGGTGGGGCACCCGAAGGACGGGGGCTTCGTGGAAGGGGTAGAGACTGAGAAAGGGAGAGAGACTGAGGTCTGGGGAAAGGAAGCTCTGTTTGAAGGCTCAAGCTTGGGAAGCCTCTCCTTTATAAGTTAAAGTAAGACTCATCCTGCTTTCTCATGGCCTGCTGCTCTTGGAGATTATAGTCTGCTCTGGGGTTGACCTGGGAAAGGTCCAGTAGGCAGAAAGTACACTGGGAAGGGACCACCGTGGTTCTGAAACACCTTGCAGTGGCTCCAGCCAAGGGACCGGAGGCAGCCCTTTTCACCCAGAAGGGCTCCGTGGGCCTGCTGTGGCGCAGAGGATGCCTCCAAGAGCGGGATGTGGTCTAGCTGCAATAGTGGCACGAGGGATTTAGGAAGGTCTTCCATTTGGGAGGGCATTTCGGAGAGAAAGCCACACTTAACATTGAGTTATATGCAATGCAGTGTGAGCTTATCAGGCTGATTCAAACCCCTAACCTTGTCTAGGATATACCAGGGGAAGTTGACCATGGAGGTGCTATGCAAACCTGTGTCTTTTCTCATGTAAATTTTAAAGAAAATCAGTCATTCCTCAAGAGAAAAGGCAGGTAAGGGGCCCACATGGTATGGTGGGGTGGTGGATGGACCTAGTAAGCCTGCTGCTCCCAAGCCACAGCGAGAAACCGGCTGTGGTGACTGGGCAGGTCGGGCACCTTCACACAGCCTGCTGCTCGGGGGGCACAGGGCAGCTATGGGCTGGTAGTGACGCCCTGGATATGAAACCTGGGAGTGTGTGGGAACTGCAGCTGACCATCTTAAGGAGGTGCTGCAGGGAAGGAGAGCACCAGGGACAGAGCCATAAAGGAGCAGGGGCGGTGTAGAGCTGAAAGCGGAGGATACACTGGCCCCACTGAACAGCAGCTCAGAAGCCCTGCAGGTAAACAGCCGTGGCTGGGCCCTAGGCAGGGAGATACTGCATTTACCTTTGCATAAATTTATGAAGGAGTTACATGTTTTTGACTGAAAACAATAGGAGGCCTGATGAAAACAAAGAGACTTAGAAATCCAGGCTTTTTAGGATTGGATGCTCACCTGAAATGCCTAAGCACATAGAAGACACTTGGATGCCCCTGGGGGTCAAAGTATCTACTGGATGTGGACTTTTAAGGGCCAAGGCAGTGGAGGATTGTTGAGGGAGGGATCCCTGGGGAAAAGTCAGCTGAGGGTACACCTGCCCTCCCTCTCACTACACCAGGCATCTTCTTCAAGTCTGAGTCTCTAAGTTATTTCTTAAATTAACTTAACCGAAATCCGGTCCCCAGACAATCCAAACATTTGAGCACTCAGTGCTCCAGAACTCTGTCTTTACTTCTCTTCTCCATCTCTACCCACTGCCCTGGTGACTTGGGTGATCTTTTCTGGTCTCACAGCTTTGATTACCTTCTATTTGCTGAGGACTCCCAAGTTATATCTTCAGGCTGGATATACTTGACAGCCTCACTAGATGTCCACTGGATTTCTCAAACCTGACACATCCAAATGGAAACCTCTGATCTTTTCCCAAAACCCCCACATGACTTGCAGCTCTCCCCATCTCAGCTGATGGCCATGCTGTGACCTGGCGGTCAGTCATCCTTGATTCCTCTTTCTCACACCTGTATTTAACACATCGGCATGCCCTACTGATGCTTCCTTCAACATCTCACGTGGGCTCCTAGCACTTCTCTCCACCTCCGCTGCTGCTCTCCTGGTCCACGTCGCCATCAGCCACTACGTAAATATGGCCATGGCTTCCCCACTGTGTTCTCTATCTCCCCCTTTGCCCCTTGCAGGCTAATCTCAACATAGGTGCTGGAGTGGTTCAATTAAACTATAAATCAGATCATGTCACTCAAACCCTGTGCTCAAAACCCTCCTATTCCCCATTTCACTCAAAGTAAAACCCAAAGTCCTCACAATGGCATCACATGCTCTGCCTGTTTCGGCTATGATGAATTCTCTGATCTCCCCTCCTTATACGACTCCTGTCATTCACGTTGCCCCAGCTACGTGTCTCCCCCACATACTGTGGGGGTCCCTCAGGGCTCATGCACTGGAGGCTCCTTTGCCTAGAATGCATCTTCTTACATATCTGCATGGCTCTCTCCCTCATCTTTAAAAAAATCTTTGCTGAAACATCGTCTTTTTAGCCAGGCCCATCCTGACCACCCTAGAGAGCAAACAGATCTTCCCGGATCATTAATACTGCTTATCCTCTTTACCTTACTGTATATTTTCCACAGCAGTTGCCACCAGTATGTAACATACCAAATTGTGTATTTATTTCATGCATTTAGCCTCTTTCCCCTCACAGGGACATAAGCTCCATGAGAGCAGAGATTTTTGTCTGACTTGTCCAGTGATGTAGCTCTAGTATTTAAAACAATGCCAGTAGGGGCTTAATACAGATTGTTGAATGAAATATTCCCCTTAAGTTGGAATTCCTTGGGGGGAAAGGAGCTATAAGGATCTCGCCGAAGTGCTTTCTAGTGCCTCTCATGTTTCTACTTGCTAGCCCTTCTTTTAGTATGGTTGCTTTCCATTTAATCTTTGGGCAGCCATGGCACCTGAGATTCTAAGTGCCCTCCACACAGCCTAGCCTGTTTTCTCTGCTTTCTTTATTAGGTTGTGCTAATCTAGTGAACTGCCCTTTGGAGCTCACCTTAGCCACTCTGGGAACCCTGGAATGGTATCTCGGCATGGCCTTTCTGGGCCTCCTGAATCCCCTATCCAATCCCTGACCCAGCAGTTCATGAAACTGAATCCCTTCTGTCCCTGAGTGGGACTCCAGGTGCCCGTTCCTAGTTCTCCTAGAGTGTGGCTCTGCTTTTTTTTCCTCCTGAGCAAGAAGCTTGGAAACAGAGAGGTAAAGACATGGATGAGAAATAGGGAGTGCATTTGAGGACACTTAAATACAACCAGGCAAGAAAGTTAAAGAATTTCTCATCCCCAGGCTGGGGATGAGAATTGCTATGTGTTCATTTAATGAAAATGACACAGAAGAGCCAGTGTTAAGACAAAAAATAATGTAGAGATTCTGAAAGTTAGAATGTATCAGTATGCTGAGAATTCTTTAAAATTCTAATAAGCTTTCAACATTTGTGCTGTTTGCTGGGCTTAAAGAAACACAAGAAACAAAGAACAAGAATTGCCTCTTAGGTAGGACGATGATGTCTAATGCATCTATTTCCCTTACTACAGTCTATTTCCATTTCATTCGAGATCTGACTAAATTTGAAGGTTGCCCTTGGGTTTTCAACACTGCAGGGGATGATTTAAATCTAAATAATAATAAAAAGCCACTGCTTTTATTGGACTTTTATTTTATAAGTTGATGGAAACATTTCATATACACATTAGGTTTTGTAACCCAATCTTGGACCTTGCTGGGTCCCAGAGGGGCTGTGTTACTGCTTGGGAGTTCCCTTGTGTTTGCATTATCCCTCCAAGGCAGAAGGAGAAAATGCTTTCACTGAAGCTAGAATAGCGTTTTATTTGAAATAATTCTCATTTAAGGCGAAACACACACATTCCAAGTGCACACACGGTCTGTCTTACATAGGCTGCCTCATAAAATCACAGAGCTTTGGAATTGAAGGGACCTTAGAGATCATCTGTTCTAACACCAGCGTGTTACCTATGAGAAAGCTCGGCCAGACAGGGTAAGTACCTCATCCAAGGTCGCAGGCAGCGAGAGAGAGACCAGACTACAATTCAGATTCCCTGACTCAAGTCTAATCTTCTTTCTGCTACACCATACTGACTCCAAAATAAGATAATGTATATGAAATCACTTTGAAAGCTGAGATGCATTACACAGGTGTTGAGTGTGGAGAGGGAGAATTACAATGAGCTTGCCTTTTTCAGAGGTGAGCATGACTCGCTCAGGTCTCTTCCCAGATAAAGTAAGTACATGGTGTGTGAATCATGAACCATATTTCTAATTAGGTTTATGGCGATGGCCTCCAGAAAATGAGCATCAAAGGGGTCAAACCAAAATAGTCTTCACTCAAGTCTATCTAGTGTATAGCGCATCTTTTTTTCTTCCTTCTCACCCTCTCTGTCTACCTCCCTCTAGTGTCCACCTTTAGTTACTGCATGTGTGCCCTGCAGAAAGGCTGCGTGCCTACCACACTATCCACCACGTTCACTATTATTTGTTCAAATTACCCCCCTATTTCTTAATATCAGCAGCTGTCATCAAGAGCAAATTAGGATACTTTTTATATCAACAGGAATTAGTGACTAATATAAAGACTTGGATATTAAGAAAAGTCTTTAAAATAGTTTTGTGATTGGAATGAAAACACATTCAAAGTTTGGTTATTAAATTGTCTTTAATAGACTTAACTCACATAAGAAGTCCTTATAACTAATTGAAATGTTTTAATTACAAACATATAATTATTCTTAAGGTAGAAGGCCTATTAAATTAACTCACACATTCATTAAAAAAATTAATTACTACTTTACTTAGAATGCTGTCAGCTCCTAAATATTATTGCAAATTACCTGAAGGATTAAAATTTTATTTTGGTACTACTAATAGATTAATTTATTAAGTCTTATGGTAACTATGAATAATGCTTAATTAGGCCTAGGTTGCCTTCTCTAATATATAGACATATCTGTATATCTATATATATCCCTCAGTTATCGTAATGTGTTCCCTTGAAAGAAACACATCTAACTTCATACTCTAACTAGGACCCTTTGTTAATGTGTAAAATATTGACAAGAACACTCACAGCTCATTGGTAGGAGTTTCCTTGGTAGCATTGCCTAAATGCTCTGAATCAAGTAAAACAAATAGGCTGCTACCAAAGCCTGTAAACTATGGATCCCATTTCCTGATCTGAAAAGATCCATTCAAAAGTCTGAATGGTATTTACAAGTAAGATCCTTCCACCGTGTTCCCAGCTCTTTTCAGCCTGTGGCAAATAGGTGAGTGTGCACAGTGAGAAGGGGAACCGTGCACGGCTCTCCTGCCTCGTTTCTTGAGTTGACTCTACCTCCTGCCTTGACCCTTCACTTGTCCTTCCACACTCCTCATTGCCTGGAGATGCACACCTGCCACCACGCACACCCGTGCACATGCACGACCACACATGCACTCGGAAGGTCAAAAGGCAAGACGTGGTCCAGTTGGATGGCTGCAGCTGGGTCTCAGAGGCGCACGGCTGGGAGCGCCATGCTTGCTGGTTTCCTTGGTGCTCGGCAACAGGGAGAGCTTTGCTGACAGACTCCTACTGCTTCTTCCCCTCTTGAGAAACTGTTACACAACACATGGATAAAAATTAACCCACAGATAAAAATGCTTACAGGTTTAAATAGAAAGTAAATCCTATTTGAACATTCCAAAAGTATGCTCCAAAAATCTCAGCGACACAAATTGCTAGAGTGCTTTATTGCCAGGTGAATGAAATGACCGGGCGGCCGAGATCTGAATGGGCCTTGTCAGGGGCGCTTTGGGAGGAGTTTCGCTGTACCCTTGAGGTAGGAAGCTGGGGTGATTATTGTTTCCACTGCCTATACTTTTTCCTTTACCTTCTTCTGGTGACAGATCTCTCCTTCCTCCCTGTAGGAGTGCACGTGTGACCCAGAAGAGACCAGTCGCAGCTGCTCATATCCGGCCACAGGGGTGAGTCCAAGGACAGACACAAGGCACGGCAGAGTCCTTCCCTGAGACTGTGCTTTCTCCATGAGTCTGACATGTTGTCTTCCGGCCGCCTCTGTTGCTGCTTCAGAGTTTCCAATCTGCTTTGCCTGTTCCTTGGATTCTACGTTCAATCTTCCCTTCACCACGAGTTTTATCTTCTCCCAAAGAGGCAGGGGTCTGTAAGGGCGCAAGTCCAGATCTCTGGTCACCAAGGAAGCAGCCTTTCAAAGATGTGCAGACCAAGGGAAGAGGCCGGAGTGGCTACGTCAGAAAGAATGCTCCCGAGCCACTGTCCCCAGGGCCAGTTGCACCCATATTCTTCATTTGCAGCTTAGGATTTTCTCCCCTTTTTGGCATAAATTAACTTGAATAGAGTTTCTGTTACTTGCAAGTGAAAGAACTTTAATACAGAAATGACTCCAGGATTTAGGTTGGAAGACATATTAGTGAGGCGGCGTTTGCAAGTGACAAAATCCCACTTTCAATTAGCTTAAGCATAAGAAATAAAGGATTGGCTTGGGGAACAAAAATGTATTTTAGCTTCTCCTGGATTTGAGCACTCAGATGATATCTTTGGGATCTCACTGAAGGCATTCAGAAAATGCCAGCCCCAAATATGCCACAGTCATGTGCTGATGACTTTGAAGTGAGGGCACTTAGGGGACAGTGATGCAGGCAGACACTTTTTCTGAGCCCCCTTATCTGACTGAAGACGGATCCTCCAAAAGGAACTCAGTTGTAATGAATTCCCTCCTGGGAATCTTCTCAACTGGAGAAGATTAACTTGTCTCGCAGGAAAGAAGAGGAGAGGTTGGCACCAGCCCAGGCAGATTGTTACCTCTGTTCTTGAGACAGTATTTGTTACTGGAGAAGCTTGTATCTGCACAACAAGACAGCCTTTATTCAGCACACATATCTTCCCCTCATGCTCCCATAGCTTGTAACCCCACCACCCCAGAAGCCCTAAGCCCCTATTCCTTTCTGTAGCTCAGGGTACTGCATAAGCTTCAATCACCTGGCCTGGCTTCAAGGTTTATTCTGCAGGACTGCCGTGCATGTGTACATAATTAAACGTGGCTTTTCTCCTGTTCTGCTGTCTTATGTCAATTTAATTCATAGCCCAGCCAACGAGTCTAGAAGGGTGGAAGGGGGCCACTGTTCGCTCCCCTGCACCACTTTTTCTCCAACCCTCTGCTCTGTCTTCCCCAGTGTTTATAGCCTGGAAGTTACGTTATTCCAGGGTGGCTCTCACTGCTCGTGGCAAATATCCCCCACCTTGCACCCCACCCCACTTGAGGAACTTCAAGCTTGCAAGGTTCTTAGTTCCCACAAAGCAGAAGGAAAATGCCCCTCCCTTCCCTGACAGCCACATCACCCCCAAAGTGAACTAAACACTGAGTCCAGAGGTGTGGGTGCTCCACTTGGTCAGACTTGCTCTGGGCCTGACCTGGAGGTGGAGCTACTTTCTCACTGCACAAGCAGGATTTTTGCCATAGAAATGGGAGGATGACCCCCACCGACCCCTCGACTCTTTGGGAGAAGATAAAACTTGTGGTGAAGGGAACATGGAATGCAGAATCCAAGGAGCAGGCAAAGGAGATTAGAAACTATGAAGCAGCAACAGAGGCGGCCGGAAGATAACATGTCAGGCCTACAATCTGGCTGGCCACTGAGATCCTGGACATGCACAGGGTATCTGCTGTGCACGAATGGCAGCACCGAAGCAATGCACATTTCGGTTGCTGAGTTATCTCCTGAAAGGGAATCAGCATAGACAGCTTGCAAAGCAGTTCAAGGTGGTCGAGTGGCAGATGGCAAAGAGGAGGATGAGGTGAACAGGACCAACCAGCCGTTTTACATCTGCTCAGTTGGGACGGCGGCATCTTCTGGGCACCTAGGATGTGAAGCATTTTGTTTTTTCTCTCCCTTTTGTTTGTTTAATTGACAAGAGAGTTTCTCTTTTTGTTTGACTATGGTGAGAAAGGAGGGTGGGCTGAATTAGCTGTAGATGCCTTTCTTGGAGGCCTAGGAGCCTTTTAAAAAGGCACAGGTGTGTGGTGGCTACACGGTATCACCTGGGATTTACTCCCATAAATGGGTCAGGTGTAAAAGAACGGCCGTTAATTAATGCTGATGAGCTGAAGATGCATTGCTTACCCTGACTGCTCAGCATGGAATGTGTGAGTTAATTCCAGGAAATCTAATTACTGAAGTTCCTAGTTTGCCTCTCCCTCCCCTGCGATGCTAGCGTTTGAAGCATTGAGAGCATCTTTAGGGAGCCTGCATGTTACTTTAGACTCATCTCTCCTCCCTGCAGCACGTGGCCTTGGAGAAATGGGTTGGCAAGAAATCCCAGCCTGAGAATTGAATTACAGGGAAAGGAGATGCCTGGCTTCAGAGGGGAGCTATGGGGCAAAGGAGATAATCTCATCTTTTTCATAGGAAGGACTCTTTGCCCTTGGGGGGACCCAAAAGCAGAAGGGGATTCAGAGGTCGGTCTAGTTAGCTGTGGAGGTCACTGGCAGGGCAATAAATCCATCCCAGCTGAGAAAACTGTTTATTTACAGAACCAAACCAAGCAAGTCGGGCCTTAATAGGCTAAAGCTGGTTGGCTGCTTCCAATCCTGCATTTGGTTCTGCCCTCCAAATACTGATTTAAGGCACTTTTGATTTCACAAATTCCTCTCAAACCTGGACCAGGAGATGATCTAACCTTGGCTGTCAGCAGGTGGAAAGGCAGAAGGAATGAGGAGAGCACGAGAAGGAGGCAGTGAGGGTTTAGCTCCAGGCTCCAGGTGCCTATTCTTGCAAGGGGCTGCCATGTACCTAAAGTGGCCCTGGGACTTTAGACCCTGCATTTAAACTGGCGTCAGCTGGAGATGCTAGAGGACTAGAAGACAGGTTCTTGCCTTTCTGGAGCAAACAAGCAACAAATAACAAACCATGGCAAGAATCCCTAGAAATGTTCCTATTAACTGAGATAAGAGCAGCTGTCAGTCAGTGCAGCCTAGGTAACCCAGCAAGGGACTTGGGGGATCGGACACGCAGATGCAACAACGAAAAGGTGGAATTGGGCTAGTCCTCTGCAGGGGGCAGGGCGAGGGCTTGATTTAGGTTCTAAAGATGGAAAGAGAAAAATTGGCTAATAAATCAGTCGGTAGCCACTGAGCGCCCACTCTGGGCAAGACTTGGCAGGAAGGACTGGAGTTCAAGCCAGAATGTTTGTCTTGATTTTGCTGGAACAGGGCCTTTCCAGCCACCCTCACCCAGACCCAGCTGAGGACCACCCAAAGAGGGCGGGAAGGAGGGAAGGCAGCAGGGTCAGGAAGGCAGAGTCAAATTTTCACCTGCTGCATGGTTCCTGTAGTGGCCAAGAGGAAGCTTCCCCTTCATCCTCTGAAACTTCGCTGAAAGATCAACTCATGAAAGGCAGATCAATCAGAGAAATGGTATATAAATTTATTAACATGCATGGGGGGGAAATCACAGAGGGATTATCCTATGTCCACCTCACAAAGGGGTACAGATGGTTGTATACCCTTTTCCTTAGGAGAAAGGGAGATGGGGAAGTGTGGATGATTTTAGAGGGGTGGTAAATGGTTTTTAGGGGAATTCAATGGGCTTGAAAAACATACAATGACCTGGGACAAAGTCTGTTGGGCCCACAGAGCAGACCATGATTTGTGACAATTCTGCCCAAGTCTGTTAGACTTCAGTCTTTCTTCCCGTGGTAGGAGACTCAGGGAAGGGACCGGAAATAACTTTTCTTCTTTGGCTCTGGACTTTAGGCAGGTGATATGGTTTGGCTCATCTTGGATTGTACTTCTAGCTACAATTCCCAGGTGTTGTGGGAGGGACCCAGTGAGAGATAATTGAATCACGGGGGTAATTTCCCCCATACTGTTCTCGTGATGTAAGTCTCACGAGAGCTGATGGGTTTATCAGGAGTTTCTGCTTTTGCATCTTCCTCATTTTCTCTTGCAGCCGCCACGTAAGAAGTGCCTTTTGCCCTCACCACGATTCTGAGGCTTCCCCAGCCATGTGGAACTGTAAGTCCAATTAAACGTCTTGTACTTCCAGTCTCGGGTATGTCTTTATCAGCAGCAAGAAAACAGACTCACACAGCAGATGAGGGGACTCCAGAGAGCAGCTTTCTCCTGTGCTGCTTTCTCCTGTGGGAGAGACAGAGGACTGAGAGACAGGAGGGAGGTGAAGGCCAGAGAGACCTAGAGGCCGCTTCTTCAGTTCAGCATGTTGGGGTGCCATATTTTGGGGTATTGGTTTCTAAGCCCAAACAGTATCGATTCTAAATAATAATTAGAAGCAGGATGAGGTCCTCTTCCATTGTGCAATGGGGATGTGTTGGCTGGGATTGAGGTCTGGGATTCAGACTCCATGGGTGGGTGATGATAAATATCATATCTCCCCTAATTTCTCCACCACATTCAGAAACAATGACTGTCATTTCATTTGTTCTAAAGAAAAATCAAATATGCCTCTGAGCTCCCAGGTACCAGTGATAAGAAGTCAAGACTGGTTCTGGGTTAGCCCCACCCCTCCCTGGGGATCTTGTAGAAATCCCAGGGAACCCAGGTGGAGCGTGATGTTCTGGGGCAGAGCCCTTGGTTGCCACACCCTTAGGGTCCCTGCTGAGGAGAGAACAGGAGGAAGGGTGTGCCCACTGCTTCTGGGCCGAGTACGATCTTGGCAGAGGCTCCCAAACTTCCAGGCCTGATGTCCATCTCCTAGCCACCCACACATGGCACCCTTCAGAGAGAGGGTCAGCTACCTCTGGGTGGTGTGTGGGAGTGGGTGTGTGCCACTTATGGACACCATCATCCCTTCCTGCTCTCTGGTCTTGAGGAAATCACCCATCTCTCCTCCTGGAATAAGCCGTTCCCCGACTTGATTCCTGCAACAGCCTTCTGGAATTGTCCTGGTCCTCTGATATGGGGTGTGTTTGGGTGAATGAGGGCACATGTACATAAGCACGGCTATCTTCTGTGCATTTGCAACTTCTGGCTAAAGCTCTGAACTGCAAATGCCAGGAACTCCCCAAGACTGAGGAGCTCAGATGTCTACTACAAAGGCCTGTTGGGATGAGAGAGGGATAAACGCCTCTCATTCCTTGACTCCCACTAAAGCAAAACCAACGCAAATGACTCTCTCAGTAAGTTATTCCACACATACCATTTGCACTCAGGGCTTGGTGAAAGTGCCTCTCTCTGCAGCTGCCTGGTTACAAGGGGGCAGATCAAGGTCCTGAGAGTGCTCTGGTTGCTGTCACCTCCCTACCATCATTATCACTGTCACTATGAGCACACACACATGCACATGTGCACACATGCTCAAGTGCAAAGCAAGAAAAAGAAAGTGTCAGGTCTGACTGTTTGGGCCAACTTCAACCAGGAAATGACAGCAGGGCCCCTGAGTAGAAATCCTTCCAGGGACGGGGTGGTGCCTTTACTGGCCAGGCATAGTAAATGGTGGCATGTGCCATGATAGGTTTAGCAGGCGATCCAAAATGAGGATTCCCCTCCACAATGACAGATTGGAGTGGCCCTGCTCAGTGACCCAGGCTGATGGTTGCGGATGGTGAGTAGAAGGAGCTATGTGCGATGGGGGCACATCCTGAGCCCTTTGTGGAGCCTTCTGCAGCCTGGACTGCAACGGCAGAGGCTAAACCTGGGAAGGCCGGGCTAGGCAGCTGGTGAGCCATGCTTCTGAGCAAGCCATGGCCCTGAACACTGCTCCTGTCTCCACAGTCCCTGGCTCCTTTTCTGGCTGGGCAGGAGTGATGCCTGAGTAAGTGAATCCCTTAGGAGGGGCTGGTGGAGTCATGTACCCTCAAGAGACCCGCCTGGGGTCTTGGCTCTTCAGCAGGCTGCCATAGGGCAAGGGACCCTCAGAAACCAGGCAAAGCCTGGAGACCCTGCCAGGAAACTGGGTGGGGATTACAGCAGCTGAGCTCTGGGGCGCTTATGTAAATATCGTTGTTTATTTGCAATGATTGTCCTTAAATGCCGGATCTGGTGCATTTCATTCTCGGTGGCATTGAGATACCAACAGTTCCTCATCACTCTGGATAAGGCATGGAATGGTATCATGTTCTAACAGATAATGAAGATTGTGTCTCTGGAGGATTTCTGCCTAAATTATAGGCTGTTGTCTGAATTATGTGGTACATTTGGCATTGGGTTTAGCAGGTGATCCAAATTATGCATTAATGTAGCCACAGAGAAAAAGAAAATAGATTCAAATAAGAAATATGATGCCAGGCATGGTGGCTCACGCCTGTAATCCCGGCACTTTGGGAGGCCGAGGTGGGTAGATCACTTGAGGTCAGGAGTTCGAGACCAGCCTGACCAACATGGCGAAATGCTGTCTCTACTAAAAATACAAAAAATTAGCCAGGCATGGTGGCACGTGCTGGTAATCCCAGCTACTCAGGAGGCTGAGGCAGGAGAATCGCTTGAACCTGGGAGGCGGAGGTTGCAGTGAGCTGAGATAACACTGCTGTGCTCCAGCCTGGGTGACAGAGTGAGGCTCCGTCTCAGGAAAAAAAAAAAAAAGAAAAAAGGAAAAGAAATATAGAAGAAAGGCTTTCAGCATGAAACTCGATTACTACCTGCTCATCAGTGGTTTCCTTCTATCAGGTTGTTAAGAAGGTAGCAATGATTTACTTTAAAAATAATTAAATCTTCTCTCAGAACATGTGTGGTATTTGTTACTGCTGTTGTCGCCCCCATTATTGCAGCTGTCAATTACTTCAGAAAGCAGAGGTGTAAGTAACTATTTAGGTCATTTCTAATCTGTCTCTGGAGGACAATTGCTTCTCCTAGCATGTTCTTCCAGGCTTTGGTAGGCCTGGCTTTAAAAGGATCCTGAAATGAAGTTCTACCCCTTGCCCAGGAAAGCCTATTCCATGGTTACATCTCATCACAAGGACAAGTTTCCTCTTGTTATTCTTTCTCAACTTTCTTTTCCAAATGTCGTCCTAGCAATCATTAATCACAGTGAATAAAAGTTATAATTAATAGAGGCCCAAATTGTTCAAGTGGAAGATTACTCTTTTGAATTCTTGTATTTTTCTTGGAAGATGTCCTCGAGTTAATTATTTAGCATTTAGGGTTTTAATTTTTTTTTTTTAAACCATGGTCTCATTTCTGAGAAGAACTAATTGATCACAGTAACATGGGGGCTAGGTGATTATGTATAATGTAGGCAGGAGACCCATGTTTAAAATAAACACAAGGCTGGAGGCTTTGCTGCTCCCCCTGCTGGCTTTTTAGAAGGGAAAAAGATAAGCAGCCTAGACTCAGGGCTGCGTCAATCCTAAGGAACCTGCTGGGGTGCCAGTGACACACGCAACCGAGAGATGCCCACTGTTGGGTTCCATTAGATGCTGAGCTGGGCTCTGCGTGAAGGATCACAGTGGGTGAGCAGAAGAGCCTGCTTCCAAGCATACAGGAGGGCATGGTGGCTGCAGGGCCCCTGAGGTCTGCCACTCAGCGCACTAAGAAATTGTATCTTTTAGATGGAGTCATCTTGTGTCCCCAGGATTAAAAACCTCCATCCACATTGGGAACAAGGGACATTTCAAGTTCTAACCCAAAACACAGAGGCACCCGTTCAAAAGTCAGTCATGAAAGAGTGCAAACTAAAAACCATATGCTGTGAGTCTCAGGGAGAGGCCAAGTGCGCAGAAGCGTCCCGTGTCCAGAGCCCCTCCCTGTTCCTGACCTGCTGGCTTGGCAACTCAAGACAGCATCCCTCCCGGGACTAGCATTGGGATTATGTTCCCAGGTACAATGCTTATTTATATCCTACATTCCCTTGTTAGCTCATTGATGCCACTTGTTTTTTAAAAAGGACATCACTGTGTGTGCTCAAGCTCAGCAACTTCTGGGCTACAAAGCCCCAGGGAGGAGTCCTGTCATGCTGCTGGGCTCTGTGCTGTTTGTGGCATCTTGCTGGCATTGGGTTACAATGTCTGGACCTCATACCTGCTGAACTCAATTCACCCTGCCGACTGTGGGAAAGCCCAGAATCAAAGGACTGTCAATTGTGATGGAAATCTGTGACAGAAACGGTGTCTTGGGCATCTCGGCTAAAGTCCTGTACTATGCAGGGGTGGGGACAGCGCTTAACTCCAAGTATAAGGGGCTAAAATTCATTCATTCACTCATTCACCCACTCCCTAAAAGGCATTAATATAATTACAAATTCATTCCTGTAATGTGATAGACTGCGAAGTGGGCCCCTGTGGCTTTTCATCTTTCCACATTGTCATAAATTGTTGGCCAAAAATGGCCTTGATGATTCCCTTCCCTATGTCCACTTTTTTAAAATATGGCTTTGCGGTTTTCTCCATGGCAGAGAAGGAATCTGTTTTTCCTGCCCTTGAATCCAGGCTGCTCTTGTTACCTCCTTGGACTCAGCAGGCATGGCAGGAAGGATGGTTTGGAGCCAGGGCCTCAGGAGGCCTGGCTCACTTCTGCTCTCACTCTTTCAGAATCCTGCCACCTTGAGAACAGGCCCAGCACAGTGCTGTTCTCAGCTGGAAGAATAGAGAATGGAGGAGAGTCCACCTGTCCCAGCTTGAGGACATCACAGATCCTCTTACAGCCTGCCAGGCCCCGACCTGTGTGAGACCAGCCCAGGTAAGAAATGCTGCCTTTTTAACCTTCAGCTGACTGCAGATACATGTAGACTTGTGAGCAACAATCAGTCCTTACTGTTTCAAATCACTGTTGCAGGATGGTTTGTTACACAGCAATAGCTAAGATACTCATGCACACAGAAGGAGCATGCATCAGTGGAATGTCCACTTCGGTGGGAAAATAGAACCCAGTGCTACATTTCCCATTGAGCATGCCAAGTGCGTTCTGAGCAATGGGCACACAGAATCTGCCCACTGACCCTAGAGGGGTCTGTTGTTACTAGGGATTCCAAGATTCCTTGTCCGTCTGCAGGGACATGAAAATTAAGGAGACTGTGGCATCATGGCTGGAAAGCCAGCTCATTTCGGACAGCTGAAATGGACGGGTTCCAGCTGCAGCCAGGCTTTTAGAAATGGGCGGGGGAGGGTTGTCATGACAACCAGCATATGCTCATTGTGCTACCTAACGCTCATGGTGGATGGTGGGGTTCAACGACCGCTGTCCACGGCAGGCCGAGAGTGAGGGTGAGGCAAGGCAGAGGGCTGGGCATATCAGGCAAGATAGGCCTGATTTTGCCTAAGGTGATGCCCCAGACTGACTGGCTAGGTGAATATCCACCATTATTAAGGTAATGCAAAGACTTTAAGAAGAGGATAACTCACTTTCAGGTGTGCAAAGTAAGGAGAGACCACTTGTGGTGGTAGTGAAGAGAGTGGGCTGTGTGGGTGAGGGAGCGCTGGTCTGGCTTTGAGGAGCCAGGAGGTCCCATGCTGGTCCTTCACTCCCCCATCTTCACCACCTCCTGAGAGGCCTGTGGGCTGTGCAGCCGCTGACGAGCGCATGAGAGAGACTGTTGGTGCTGGCCCAATTATCTGTCTTTTTAGGCAAAGGAATTCCTATACATTTCAGAACAGAGAGCTCACCGTGTGCCTGTAAATGCCAAGAAACCAAATCACCATCCATTAGGGAGGCTGCTCTGTGTGCTGAAGCAGGAAGTGGGGCACGTGGGCCATCCTCAAAGGCTCGTAGTGCTGGTATGGGACACCCCAAAGCTAGGCTTGGACTCAAGTCTACAGAGGCAGGGTTTCCCCTCGGTGGTGCGTGGGCTTCCCATGGGGGGCTTGTTAGACATGTGGACTCCAGGGTCAGCAAACCTACCACCTCAGAACGAGGGGGACTGAGTCTGGGAATCTGCTGGTTTAGCAATCAGCCCTGGATGCTTCTAGCACACTAACTTGGAGAACCACTACCCTGAAGGAAATTACCCAGCCCGGGAGAACCAGCAAGAGGCCTCAAGCGCAGGCTCCAAGGCCCAGTGGGTGAGCACAGTGCTCCCTCGGACCTTGCAACCAGCCCGTTCTGCACACATTCCC
This sequence comes from Alouatta palliata, assembly GCA_004027835.1. NCBI lineage: Eukaryota > Metazoa > Chordata > Mammalia > Primates > Atelidae > Alouatta > Alouatta palliata. Next base: position 8,418 of record PVKV010026427.1, on the reverse strand, counting down.
TCTTCTCTCCCAGTGGCTTCCAAACATACCTGCACACCAAAATTGCCTGGAAATATTTTTCTTAAATGTGTATTTCAAGGCCCCCTCCCAAATTAACTAAAGTAAAATCTCATAGGACAGGGCCCAGAAATCAAAATGTAATTTTAGAAAAAACAAAACAAAACAAAACTCTCTAGCAGTCTTTGATGCCCAGTCAGATGAGGGGACCACTGGTCTCTGCTCATCAGGGTCATACGAAGAGGACACCAATAGGTGACCCATTCTTAACTGAATTCTCAAGGACCCAAATCCATCAACAGCCTTGGAGTGTATTCACCCAGGATATGTGTTTTTACCTTTAATCTTGGGGGGCGCTCTGAGTCAACTAATTTTTGAGTCTTTGAAACCCAGAGGGAGAACAATGAACGTGAACTTGTAGGAGGCAAACTAAAACAACATGCCATCTGCAATAGAATCGGCATAAATTCCCCACATGGCATCGTGCTGCCAAGACAACTCTCCAAGGCACCGCTGTCTGCCTCAGTAGAGTACAGGCCCTGGAGAGGTTCAGTTATCCTCCACACATGTGCTCCTAGGGAGCCAGGCAAGAGAAGAGGCCGGAATGTTCAACAATAAAGTTCCTACGGTTTAGAATAAAGGGAGGGGCAGGTAAGCCAGAACTCGCTTGCAATTCTCTTATAGCTTTGATTGCTGATAATTGGTCAATGGTTTGGTTGTGATATTTGCATTATTAATCTAGTTGAAAAAATAACTGATAGATGGTGCCTTTCTTAGGAATACATATCACAATTGAATATCCCTTCCTTCATTTGACAAATACTTATCTACCATGTGCAAAACACTGGGCAAACCACATAACGTCTGCTTTTAAGTTGCTTATGGAAAGGGAAGGGTGACATCAGTGAGGGGCCACCAGTTAAGGAGTTTAAGGGAATATTGTTCGGCTCAGGAAACATAAGGTCATTTTTAGGGAGTAGATTAGATTTGAGAAATTGGTTGTGGAGCTTAAGGTGGGAGGAAGTACATTTGGTGGTGGAGGAAAGACGGCACAAACCATGCACGCTGTAGCTGGGTGTGGGACAGAGAACAGGGCCGCATTCTGTTATTTTAGCACAGAAGATTGGAGAGCTCCCAGGGTGAAAAAGGGAGAATGGGGGCTTAAACAATGGCAGGCCGGGAGGTGGGGTGGCCTACAGGCAGCATGGGTGTCCAGTGCTCCTGGACATGGCCAGTGATTGGCCATCCTTTCCCCTCACTCTGCAGAGAGCCTTGAGGTCCTTTTCCACGTCACACACTCCGTAGTCACCAGTAATGGTTTGGGGTTGGCTCATGAGGAAAGTTCTCCAAACCCTTCCCCCACACGAAAGCTAAGGAATTCGCATTTTATTCTGGAGACAATGACTGGAGAAAACAGTCTTCCCCCCACCCCCACTTGAAGGGGTGATATAATCAAACAAGATCTTCTGGGTGGTTAATCTGCCAACAGAATCTGGAAAGAACTGGGATGGGGCAGGGCATAGATGAGCCTGGGAGGCCAGTGAGGAGAGGATTGCAGCTGTTCAGCGGGAAGTGAGGAAGCCCTCGCTTAGGGAGGTGGCAGTCATGGAGCAGGAAGGAGAGGACAGAGGCGAGAGCCCTTTGCAGGGGAGAACTGGCAGGGATGGGAAGCTCCTGGAATATTGGCAGGTGGGAGGTGGGAGAGATCAGATGGCTCGAATTTCATAGCTGAGATGTGATGGTGCCCCAGCGGAGGAAGGGAGCTCAGGAGAAACAGGCTTTAGCAGGGCACCTGACAAATTTACTTCTGGAATCCTGAGCTGGAGAAACCAGCACCACACTGGGGGACGGTCAGGAGAAGTTGGGAAGTGTGGGACCAAGATCAGCGAAGAGGAGGAGCTAGAAATATGCCTTTGGGAGTCATGGGCCTACAGGTGGTGGTGGGAGGCATCTGAGTGGATAAATCAACCAGGGAAGAGCCGTAGAGGAAGCAGAGGGAGGTGGGGAGCACAGGAAGGAAGGCAGAAGACAAGGGCAGCCTGTGTGTTGAACCTGTCACAGGACAAATGGTGCTTGTTTTTATCCTCCTAAGTCTAGTTGTTTCCAGCCTGTTTGAAAATATCTACTTTCATGTATTCAAAGACTGGTGAATATAGGACCTCTCCCCAACCCAATTAATCAAGTTCAGTAAAAGACCTAAAACCCAGGTACCAGTTAACAAACATCCATGGTTTATCTCTGTGGACACTGGGTTTTTCTTGGCACATGGATGCAGATATGTAAACATGGCCCATGCGGATGTGCTGAAGAAACCCCCTCCTGCGTTCTGGAGCCCCGTGAGTTGTTTTCCTTAAAATGCCCCATAACTGTCCCTGCATCCTAGATGACAGAGCAAGGGAGGGTTCTCCAGTCCCTGTCCCTGCCAGGTGACCAGGCGGTGTTACGGGATCAGAGGGAAGTTTCTGGTACAGAACCTTGGTGCAAGGGGCTTGTCTACTCATTTCTAGAGTATCTTCCTTGGCTTAAAGACTGAAATGGCCACGCAGCCAGGCTTACTCCTGAAACAGGAGGCCTCCCACAGCCACAAATGCAGAGTGCTCTGCGCTCCGCGTGCATATGTCCTCAGGAACCAATCGACTCCACCCAGTGTTTAACCTGGTTAGCACCTCGGTGCATCCTCAAGCAGGCTGCTGAAACAGATAGCAGGAGCAATATTCTACAGAGATGTGTGTTGGAAACAACGTCCTAATAAACCCAATAATACTATATACATTCCCAGACAAAGGCAGACTCCAATACTCATTGCCTGAATTTCCTTTAAAACTCATCTTGGCCATCTTTGTAGAAACTATCAGCATCCAGATTCCTCACTGGCCACATTCCCAGCAAGAATTCTGGTCCCTCTGGCTCCTGGTCATCTGCCGCTTCCTCTCCACTATGCTTCCTCCCCACGGTCCATCCTCTGCGTCTCAGTCCTCTGGTTCCTCTTCCTTGCTCTACTCCTTGCAAGATCTGCCCTGGCCTTCCTCACATTCATCGCCTGCTTGGCTGCCAGCCTTCTGACCAGGTGGGGCTTCCGCTCTGCCTGCAGTGGCTTTGGGGTGGCTGCTGCATGCCTGGGCCCCCCTGCTTCTTGGCAGATGACATTCCTGCTCTCCTGGGAGGCCATGGTGGCTTTCTCAGCAGAGATGTCAACCACACTTACTTTAGCTGGTGAAGGCACTGCCTTCATCCTTGAATTCGGCGCAGGTTTTGCCCTTCTGAGGGGCAACAGCATCTTCACTCCTTCCCAACATCGACCTAGGAAGGTAATAATGACAAAGATTTTCATGGCCATAGTAGTAATAAGAGCCAGCACAGACTGCACCCACCATGTGCCAGACGCTATTCTAAGATCCTCACAAGGTGGGCTGTTTAAATTCTTACAATAACCCTACAAGGTTGAATAGGCATTATTATTATCATCCCTATTTTATAGATGGGGAATCTGAAGCACACAGAGATTAAATAACATGCTCAAGGTCCATGTAAATTCCTGAATGCCAAGACCAAATTGCATGAAACTCTAGCCAGACGTGGCTTTTATTAGTTCGTGTCTGCCTCTGCTTGGCTGTGATCTTGGCACTCACACCTTGTCTTTCTCAACCTCAGTTTCCTCCTCTGTAAAGTACAGATCATCTATTCCAATTGTACCCTCTGTGCTCTTAGCTCATCTTGTTCCTGTTCTTCTGCAGAAGGAGTCTTGTTTTCTCAGAAATTCTGTTTCTCTGGTTTTCCCTGGGTTTTGCAAATAAATAATTGCTTGACTGTTTTGGGCTTCCAGAAAGTAACTTGAAATAATGCTCAGGGACATTTTGTCAGCTCCCTTTCTGTGAGAGGACTGTGGAGTCACAGCTGCCCTAGTTGTCTCTAGGAACCCTCATTAAACCAGCGTTTTGATGCTAAATCAATGTTTTCCAACCCAGATTCTCTCTGGGAGAGGAGAAGAGGAGACAGGAGAGGCTGGGTCAGTCCTCAATCACACTTCTTCTCTCATGACATCTTGGGTCTCCGCCGCATTGATTCCCCGCACCCTGGGGTTTGGCAGAACAGAGGTTAGCATCAAGGACTCCCCCTTGGCCATCAAAGGATTTCTTTTTACTGGAATAACCACAGTGACAGAGAGTGCATTGGTTTTCTTTCCTGATCTGTTGCCATTTATAAGCGATCGAAGTTCTAAGCTCCCAGTCCTCCAGCGAGACAGGCAAGCCCATGGGCTGGTCATGTGGATTTAACACCACTGTGCTGGCAGAATGTTCTTTGATCCTGTCCTGTAAAGTCTAGGCAAATGACCTCCCAGGGGCTCTGGAGGTCTCAGGCCAGGGTGCTGAAGGACAGAGTGTTAAAAAGAGAAGGCTGTCTTTGAGTACTGCAAAGCACAATGCAGCGTCCTTGCCAAAGCAACGTGGTGGAAGCCTGCCTGGTATTAATAGCAACCACTGACATTTATGGAGCATCTACAATGTGCCAGCTGCTGTGCTAAGCACCATTTAATCCTCACAATGACCCTCAGAAGTAGGTATTATTATACCCCCACCAATGCTTTGTAGATGGGGACCCTGAGACTGAGAGAGGCTGAGCTACTTGCTGGATCACACAGCTATTGCCAGGCCCCCAGCACCAAAGCTCACGCCCTTACCCATGGCAGCCTGCTGCCCTCCTCCTCAGTCCTTGGTGCTAAGTGCCTCCCAGTGCAGATAAGGCTTGCAGAAGACAGTGGCTGAAAGGTTGACTTGGCTCCATTCTCGAGTTTGCCCCTCAGGGCTGGGTCTTGGCGCTGGGGATTTAGAAGCTCTGTTATCAGTGTTTTATGGGGCATTGATCCCAGAGAAAGAATTCCTATTGCTTTCTTTCAAGAGGATTCAGGACCTCTGCATGCAGATGTTAGTGTACAGAAGGACCCGTTCCAGCTGCCTTCGTGGTAATCCCTCCTGGCAGGTGGTCTTCCCAGGAGACCACCCGACATGGGAGATAGGGAAGTTGTTCAAAGGACATTTCCATCAGCAAACAACTCTTGTCTTCTCTAGAGATCTCTCTGCCTGGTTTATTGATACTAGTCTTTGGAATTCAGAGTAACTTTCTGTTTTGATGTTTATTGGAGATGGTCCAAAGCATTCTTACTCACCAACTTTTATTTTCCAATATTCCTCCTTAGGCGTTAAACCTTCTGTTGTTACAACACTGCTTTGTGAAAACCATGGTGGGAATTTCTGAGATTAGTTTTATTTCACACCCATACATTACAAGTTCTGCCTTCCAAAGAAGAAACAGAAAGAGAAATTGATTAGAAGGCAGGAAAACCTGATGCCAGGTTCAATTCAGCCCGAGTGAGCCTTATGGTTTCGGGAAAGTCAGCCCAATGAATGGGTTGGACTAAGGCTGGTCCAGCCATTTCCCTTCCTGCCCAGATACCCGGGCCTGGAAGAAGCTCAGTGTGTACTCCCGCCTGGGGCTGGGATGAAGAAGAGGAGACCATTGAGACTCATGGCTGGAGATTGAGGGTGGCAGGGGTAATGGTGAGGGAGAGGGAATTGAACAGTTCCTGACAGCCAATGAGTACATGTCCAGGCTGCTTCTGAGTTAAGAGCTTTTTGTGACTGAGGGCCCACCACTGCGTCCCCTTTGGAAGAAACCCACTGGGTTGATGGCAGAGGATCCTGCTCTGAAGCACGTGGTAAATAAGGAGGAAGACCCAAGATGAACAGTGTAGATGCTCTTCTGGTCACCTTCATCTCACTTCTAATCCTCAAAGTTTATCAAGGCAATTTGTTTTTAACTTCCTTGTCGTGGCAGGTTAGAAGGTAGATTATAAACTACCTTCTAGAAAAGTGATTGCCAACCTAGAGATCTGAGGTTTCAGGTCCCATCAGATATTTGAACTCTTTTCATTATTTCAGGAAGTCTCTTGGAAATTGTACATTTACACAGATAATTATGTATTTACTAACAAAAATGCCAGGTTTGTCTGCTCTTTGGTTAAAATGATACTATTAGTTCAGTGTGATGACTCATGCCTATAAACCCAGCACTACAAGAGGCCGAGGTGGGAGGATCACTTGAGCCCAGGAATTTGAGACCAGCCTGGGAAACACAGTGGGACCCTGTCTCTACAAAAATAAAAAATTTAAGAAAGGATTGTCATATTATTTCAGTGCAGTGACACTAGTGATCTCACGCTAATCTGGAGAGCTGATTGGCAGCCATCTGTATTTTGAATAAGTAGTAAGCAGGGAAAAGGTAATGACATACACTTATTTTTCTGTCATTTACACTCTGTCCTATAAGGTAGGTTGGAGTGCCTGGATTACTGCTTGATTTTTTTAATTGTAGAAATTTTTTCCTAATATTGGGGCCTTGGAGGAAAAGCCTATTGAAAGGAGTATGAGGAAATGAAGCGTTGGAGGGCTCTTTGTGGTTCATTGTCTCTCATCTAAAAGGCAGGTGGGGTCAGCAGGGGACACCTAGAGGCCACTTTATATGGGGGGTTAGCTTCACAGATACCCTGCCAACTTGGGGGCACAGATGACTTTACCCTCTAATAAAGCCGCTGTATGCTTTGTGTTTACCGGGGTTATTTAACTGTCCTGTTATATAAATTTGCAAGAACTGACTCAGCTCCCTACCCCTCTCTGAAACTGTACCCTGTAGACCAGAGTCATCACTTGATTTTCTGAACACCTGACGCCTTTTCTTCTCTACCACATTTAGCCTGTAATTAGGCACTGCCTGGGTGTCCTCGCTAAATGTCTCTAGGTTGTACAGTCTCTCCTGAGGCCTCATTATTGGGGTTTCTCAAATCTTTAGTAGCAGAAAATCTGAAACAGTGTCATAAATACCCTAGTATGGTATAACCTTTACTATTTCAGAAATGCTGTAGTGGTCATCCCCATGCACGATCCTACATCCATCAGGGGAGTTAAGCAGGAGGATGTTAATATCCTCATTCTACAAATGAAGAAATGGAGGCTCAGCGAGGTTAGGGGACCTGTAGGCAAGTGGTGGGGCTGGAGTATCAATGGCTGATGTCTCATTTTCTTTCCACTGTGCTGCCTTTCTAGGTATTCGATTCCAGGTGCAATGGCTTTTAAACTTTATCACCTTACTTTGGTAGGACTGCAACAAGTATATTTCTTAGAGGATTCTAGTGGGTTCTGGTTGTTTCCACTGAGTGGCTATGGGGCCAGCCCAGGTAGCACTGAAGGTCATGCTATGGATTTCTTTGTTTAGCAGACTTTATTTTTCCACCTGATACCTGGTCCAGCCAAGGACTGGAGGGCCTCTGACCCTACATTCCTGTCCTGCCAAGAGGACTGAAAACATAAAAGCCACCCTGGATGAATAAGGCTGCCCCGTAAGCAATGAGAAGTGGGGGCTTTTGATAAGGCAGCAATCTCCTTTCCTCGAGGACCCCTGGCTGCTTGTTGTTCGGCTGCTTTGTTTGTCTCTGTGTCACTTTCTCATCTTTTCGTAACCCCGCTGCTTCCCTGAAGCTTTGATGCTGGTTTCACCAAGGCAGCAGCTTCTACCAAAGCCTCACTTCCCTTCTCGGTAAAGTCACAGCGCTGACCAGGAAGGAGGGGATTGTCGCGTCCTTCAAAGGCTGCAAGTTCCAGCCCTGCCACTCCTAGGGCAGAAGCCCATTTACCAGCCAAGAGGAGGATTTTAGCTACACCTGTGGTGTGGCTGCCAAGTCTTAATCCCAGGACCCCTGACACACCAACACCCTCCTAGGAGGCTGAGCAAAGAATCGCTTCTTTCACAAGCAGCCAAGTTAATAGACGGTCGGAAGCATCTGCCTCAGAAATGTATTTCTCACAGTAAATAACATTTACATGATTGTGCCTGCAAATATCACCGTGGCATTTGCTCAGTTGAATACAGTGCCTCTGCTCGCCTGACCTTACCCTGGCTGCAGGCCGATGATGCTCCTGGGGTCTGGGAGCCCCACCTTAGGGAGGGAGGCTCCCCTCAGCTCCGTCCTCTGAGGGAGAGACATTTCCTTCTTGACTTGGCAGATGTGTCTCTAGTACACACAGCATCTGGGTTTTGAGCTAATTTTGATCCAGGTGGTCCATGTGGAGGCCAAACAGTGAGGATTTTCTTGATGATCCCTTACATTTTCTATTTTCTGCCGCTCATAAGCTGCTACCCTCACACTGATAGGTCTTTTCATCAGTTTTTTCACTGTATTGCTATGGTATTGTGTTATTTGTGTAAGCCTTCCCCCTTTGTCTTATAAATGTACATTGTCTCCTTCAAAAGATGGTCAGCTCCCAGAAGAGAGACCGTATCTGTTATTGCACTGAGTCGTCCATACACATAGATATGCTATGCTTATATGCTTATAAGGTCTTACGAGCATAAAGAAATATAATGAAGGGT
>PVKV010026426.1:0-28004 GCA_004027835.1 Alouatta palliata | reverse complement strand
GTCTCACTCCGTCACCAGGCGCCAGGCTGGAGTGCAGTGGCGCGACCTCGGCTCACTGCAACCTCCGCCGCCCGGGTTCAAGCAATTCTCCTGCCTCAGCCTCCCGAGTAGCTGGAACTACAGGCGCGCGCTACCACACCCAGCTAATTTTTTTGTATTTTCAGTAGAGACGGGGTTTCACCATGTTGACCAGGATGGTCTCCATCTCTTGACCTCGTGATCCGCCCGCCTCGGCCTCCCAAAGTGCTGGGATTACAGGCGTGAGCCACCGCACCCGGCAGTTTTTTTTTTTTTTGTAGTTGGAGAGTATACTTTTGGTTGGGCAAATAAAAGTTTTAAAAGAAGAATGAAGATGGCAGTATGTTAAAGTACACATTTATATGTGAGGTTTAAAGGAATACAGCTGGGCATGGTGACTCACATCTGTAATCCCAGAACTTTGGGAGGCTGACACAAGTGGATCACTTGAGGCATGTGCCTGTAGTTCAGCTACTCAGGAGACTGAGGCACACCCTGAAGCAGAGGTTGCAGTGAGCCAAGATCATGTTGCTGTACTCCAGCCTGGGTCACAGCAAGACTGTGTCAAAAAAAATGAAGATTAATTAAAGGAATACAAATGTTAAAATGCAAATAGACACTTTGCATTTACTCTTTTGAAAAAAATTCTAATGTAAACGTGTACTCATCTTTCCTGTCTTACCTTTGTCCTTGTCTGATCACTTGAACCAGTCTTTAGTTCACAGAATATCTCTACTGTTGTTAAATGACTGGCTGTAAACCAAAGACAGAAGAGTACTGTAGATGAATATTATTAGGGATGGGATGTGAACTCTATTTGTAAAAGTCAAAGTCCAGAGGTGAGGAGTTTAGTTCTATTGGGTGTGTACATTATTGAGAGAAGAGAGGAGGATTTTCTTGTCAGGGTGGAAAAGTCAGCAGTAATGCAGGGTTTGTGTAGCAAATAGTTGGATAGTATTTCATACTGCTAACTAACAGGTAAGATGACCATACCTGCCATTGTGCCCTGGAGGGTCACAGCATACACCTATTTTCTGGGACAGATGTTTTACCTGTTTTCCTTCTCAAAAGTATTTGGGTTTGTATAATAACTTGTAAATTTTCAGAAGATGTTAGAGGTTTACTGTGTGCTTATTGGCAAGACTTTTTTTTCCTTCCATATTAATAAAGTAACAGTGCACATAAGTGGGCACTAAAATATGTTATATTGGCTGTGGCAGGCCAGGTGGGGTGGCTCATACCTGTAATTCCAGCACTTTGGGAGACTGAGGTGGGAGGATTGCTTGAGTCCAGGAGTTCGAGACCAGTCAGGGCAACATAGTGACATCCCATGTCTTAAAAATTAAAAGAAAAAAAAAATATATATATATGTATATATTAGCTATGGGAAATGTAAGTTTATAGGGCACAAGGTTGCAGTTGAGCAAGATAATGAAAATAGGATTATTTTTGCCTTTTAACTTGGAGGAAGAAAAAAATAGGAGGGCAATGACTGAGTAAAATTAAGATACATTTATATACAAGGTTGCATCAAAGATTCTTTTTTTCCTCTTTGACCAGCAGGCAAGAAAAGAATGTCTAAAAATATGGACTCTTCTGCCAGCCTGCCTGGGTCTAAATCTCTCCTGAGACTGAGCCACTTTTTGGTTGTGTTGACCTTGGGCAAGTTGTTTTATGTCTTTCTCAGTTTCCTTAGCTATAAATTGAGGACAATAACGGGAGGGTAGGCCCAGCATGGTGGCTCACCTGTGTAATCCCAGCACTTTGGGAGGCGGAGGCGGGTGGATCACCTGAGGTTGGGAGTTCCAGATCAGCCTAACCAACGTGGAGAAACCCCATCCCTACTAAAAACACAAAATTAGCCAGGCATGGTGGCACATACCTGTAATCCCAGTCTCTCAGGAGTCTGAGGCAGGAGAATCACTTGAACCCAGGAGGCGGAGGTTGTGGTGAGCTGAGATTGCGCCATTGTACTCCAGCCTGGGCAACAAGAGTGAAACTCTGTCCTAAGAAAAAAAATAATATAGTAGGATAATATTAATATCCATCTCATAGGGGTGTTAAGAGGATTGACAGAATAAAACACTTAGAGTGGTAGGCTCGGTGTAGTGGCTCACACCTGTAATCCTAGCACTTTGGGAGGCAGGCAAGAGGATGGCTTGAGGCCAGGAGTTCAAGACCCAGCCAGGGCTAGGTGCGGTGGCTCCTGCCTGTCATCCCAGCACTTTGGGAGGCCGAGGCAAGTGGATCACTTGAGGTCAGGAGTTTGAGACCAGCCTGGCCAGCATAGCAAAACCCCATCTCTACTAAAAAAATAAATAAATAAAAATTAGGTGGGTGTGGTGGCACATGTCTGTAATCCCAGCTGCTTAGGAGGCTGAGGCAGGAGAATTGCTGGAACCCAGGAGGTGGAGGTTGCAGTGAGCTGAGATTGCACTGCTGCACTTCAGCCTGGGTGACAGAGCAAGACTCTGTCTCAGGAAAAAAAAAAAAAAAAAAAAAGACCCAAATGGGTTAACATAGGAAGATCCCTTTGCTATATAAAAAAATAAAATTGAGTCAGCTGTAATGGCTCACACCTGTAATCCCAAAACTTTGGGAGGCCGAGGTGGGAGGATCCTTTGAACCCAGAAGTTCAAGACCAACCTGGGCAACATGGGAAAACCCATTTTTACAAAAAATATAAGAAGTAGCCAGGTTCAGTGGCACATACCTGTGGTCCCAGCTACTTGGGAGGTTGAGATGGGAAAATCGCATGAACCTGGGAGGTGGGAGGTGGAGATGGAGGCTACAGTGAGCCAAGATTGCCTCCTGGGCAAAAAATAATAATTCTTTTCTTTTTTTTCTTTCTTTTTTTTTTTCTTTGAGACTGAGTTTCACTCTTGTTGCCTAGGCTGGAGTGCAGTGGCTCAATCTCAACTCACTGCAACCTCTACCTCCCAGGTTCAAGCAATTCTCTTGCTTTAGCCTCCCATGTAGCTGGGATTACAAGCATGTACCACCACGCCTGGCTAATTTTATATTTTTAGTAGAGATAGGATTTCACCATGTTGGCCAGGGTGGTCTTGGACTGACCTCAAGTGATCTGCCTGCCTCAACCTCACAAAGTACTGGGATTATAGGCGTGAATTTTAAAAAAGTTTCATGGCTAAGAAAAGAAAGAAAAATAAATAAAATGAACACTTAGAATTATATCTGGTACTAGGCTGGATGCAGTGGTTCATGCCTGTAATCCCAGCACTTTGGGAAACCGATGCAGGCGGATCACCTGAGGTCAGGAGTTTGAGACAACCTTGACCAACATGGTGAAACCCCTTCTCTACTAAAAATATGAAAATTAGCTAGGCGTGGCAGCACACGCCTGCAATCCCAGCTACTCAGTAGGCTGAGGCAGGAGAATCGCTGGAACTGGGGAGGCAGAGGTTGCGATGAGCTGAGATTGCACCAGTGCACTCCAGCCTGGGCAACAGATCAAGACTCTGTCTCAGAAAAAAAATTAATTTGATATTTGAGGTTGAGGTATGTTTAAGTTCTTTTGAAGTAATGGGTGAATATTTTGAGGATTAAATACTAAGTGTTAGATATCTTTTTTAAATAGAGATGGGGGTCTTAGTATGTTGCCTAGGCTGATTTTGAACTCTTGGCCTCCCAACTTGCTAGGATTACAGGTGTGAGCCACAACACCCAGTCAGTTAGATATCTACTAATAGAGGATTTTTTAATCTTTTTTTTTTCTTTGAGACAAAGTCTCACTTTTGTCCCCCAGGCTAGAGTGCAACGGCCAGGTCCGCTCACTGCAATCTCTGCCTCCTGGGTTCAAGCGATTCTCCTTCCTCAGCCTCCCAAGTAGCTGGGATTACAGGTGCCTGCCACCACAACTGGCTAATTATTGTATTTTTAGTAGAGACGGGGTTTCATAATGTTGGCCAGGCTGGTCCTGAACTCCGGACCTCAGGCGATCCACCCTCCGTGGGCCTCCCAAAGTGCTGGGATTACAGGTGTGAGCCCCTAAGCCTGACCGAGAATTCTTTGTCTTTAATGAAAGGACTAATGAATCTTATGTTGAACTTTCTAGGGAGAAATTTGTAACTTTGATCATATTTTCAGATCAATTAGTGACACCAAAATGTTAAGTAACACTAATCTATGTTGGTGTCAGGTTCTTTTGATGAATTACAGATGCCATCTGATTAAGATAGTGGGAATTTTAGGATATAAGTTCTGTCTTTTCCACTGTACTAGAGTACCAGCAATAATACTGATCATAATATTGATGAATAAACTTCAGATTTTCTTCCACAATAGAGGGCAAGTGAATTCTGGTTTTTGACCAACTGGAGAGATTGTCAAAAATTGGGTGTGTCCAGTTTTCTTGCTCTTCAGTGTTATCCATAGATAGCAGCAAACTCCTTATGTTACTATTACTGTTAAAAAAAAAAATAGATAGCAGCAAGCTCATTTAACCCAGGGGTTGGTTAGAAGAAAAATTCTGATTTGTTACAATAGAAACTCTACCCCTGAATTACTGAATCAGAGTCTGGATTTTATCAAGATTCCTAGGTGATTTTTTTTTTTTTTTTAATGACAGTGACTTGTTTTGTTCTCCAGGCTGGAGTGCAGTGGTGTGATCTCGGCTCACTGCAATCGCTGCCTCCCGGGTTCAAGCTGCTCTCCTTTGCCTCCCGAGTAGCTGGGATTACAGATGCGCACCATCACACCCATCTAATTTTTGTACTTTGGGTAGAGATGGGTTTCACCATGTTGGCGAGGCTGGTCTTGAACTCCTAAGCTCAGGTGATTTGCCCGCCTCAGTCTGCCAAAGTGCTGGAATTGCAGATGTGAACCACCAAGCCTGGTCTGGGACCCTTGTTCTCATCTGGTGGCTATTTTCTGTATTCATTTCTTTTGGATCCTTGGTCACTCTAAGCAAAACTGGATTCAGGGGCCATTTGGCCTAAAGAGGAAATTATAATGTTCCTTACGTAGTATATGTAACTCTTAATGTTTTCTCTAAGGCAGCTGTACTGTAGTGGTTTAGAACATGTACTCTCTAGACTCCTTTTTTTTTTTTTTTTCTTGTTTCTTTGAGACAGAGTCTTACTCTTTTGCCCAGGCTGGAGTGCAGTGACACCATCTCAGCTCACTGCTACCTCCGCCTTCTGGGTTCAAGCGATTCTTCTGCCTCAGCTTCCTGAGTAACTGGGGTTACAGACACCCACCACCACACCTGGCTGGTTTTTGTATTTTTTTGTACAGATGAGGTTTCCATGTTGGCCAGGCTGGTCTTGAGCTCCTGACCTCAAGTGGTCAACTGGCCTCGTCCTCCCAAACTGCTGAGATTACAGGCATGAGCCACCATGCCCAGCCCCTAGACACTCCTTAGATTTAAATCCTTATTTTGTCTTAATAGCTATGTAACTGTGGGTGGGCAGTTACTTTACCTTGAAGTAAAGTAACTTTTTCCTTGTCTGTAAAAGAAAAAAGTGGTTGATAATAGGACTTAACTGAGATTGTTAAGAAGATGAATTAAGTGTTCCATAAATGTTATTTCAATTCTCTGAATGAGTGAAGAATTCCCACTTTAATTTTCATTTTCACTTTTTGTAAAATAGCCCTATGCATCTTCTGGTAGGATTCCGAAGTTACATGGGAAGAAATGACAGGTTTTTTTTTCCCCCTAAGTATTTGTAACTTAGTAGTAGCCCTCTCAGTATGGGAGATGTGAAATTGAACCTGGATGATTGATCTGCCATGGGGCAAAATACATTCAATCAATTTATACATTTTATTTCTGTTTTACAGCATTTATGGGGTTAAGTGGCATGGGATTTCTGTTTCTGATAGTAAATAGGTAAGTAAAACAAAAGGTTATGTATGTCCAAAGAGATGGTTGTACCATAGTTACGGTGATTTTTTTTTCCTAACTGTTGGTTCTGTTTCTTTAGATCTATAGCATTTTAGGACAGGAAGATATCTTTTTTTTTTTTTTTTTTAAAGATGGGATTTCACCATATTGGTCAGGCTGGTCTTGAACTCCTGACCTCAGGTGATCCGCCCAACTCAACCTCCCAAAGTGCTGGGATTACAGGCGTGAGCCACCTCGCCCGGCTAGGAAGATATCATTTTTACAAGAATTTGACGGTTCTCTTTTTTCCTTTCATTTTTATCTCTCTGAAAGTAGAATTTAGCCTTAAATGGGCCAATAATCAGACTGCCTTTGGCTTATTTGGGGATGACATATTGCTAAGAAATAAGGGTGTTGATTGAACTGTCAGTTTTACAGATACTTTGGATATTTTTGTTGTGTATCCATGTGCTTGCATACTATGTATATGTTGGCAGATAGTTTAGCATGCATTTGGACGGTTTACATTGTTTGGTAGATACTTTTTGCAACTATGTAAACTCAAGTGCTTTTGTGGAAGTGATCAAGATTTTGATGGCAATCTTTGTTAACCTGATGAGAAGATAAATAAAACTTGGCTATCCTCTGGGCACAGTGGCTCACGCTTGTAATCTCATCACTTTGGAGGCAGAAGTGGGCGGATCACGAAGTCAGGAGTTCGAGACCAGCCTGACCAACATGGTGAAACCCCATCTCTACTAAAAATACAAAAATTAGCCAGGTGTGGTGGTAGGCGCCTGCAATCCCAGCTACTCAGGAGGCTGAGGCAGGAGAATTGCTTGAACCTGGGAGGCGGAGATTGCAGTGAGCCGAGAGCATGCCACTGCACTGCAGCCTGGGTGACAGAGTGAGACTCCATCTCAAAAACAAACAAACAAAAAAATCCAACTTGGCTATCTAGAATTGAAATGAAAAGATAGATTTTAGGGGCTGTCGGCCATCAGTTAACTCAATAGCATGCAAAAACACATTACTTTGGAGATAGTAAGGATTTTAGTTGTATATGGATACTATCATATACAACTAAAATATGCCATAAAATATATTTTTTTTACAGTAGTACAGTGAACATTTCCCATGCTTTCTGGATTTTTTCTGCATTTTTCAAAACTTTTTAAATTCAATTTTGCCTTAGTCAGGGATACATCCTGAGGGATGTGTCATGGATTTTATTATGTGAACATCAGAAAATATTTATACAAATCTAGATGGTATAGCCTTCTACCCACTAGGCTATATGGTATCGCCATTATAATCTTATGGGACCACTGTTGTACATGCAGTTTGTCCTTGATGAAAATAACATTAACACAGCACATCCCATATTCAAGCGATTCTCCCGTCTCAGCCTCACGAGTAGCTGGTATTACAGGCACCTGCCATTATGCCTGGCTAATTTTTGTATTTTAGTAGAGGTGGTGTTTCACCATGTTGGCCAGGCTGGTCTTGAATTCCTGACCTCAGGTGATCTGCCCACCTCGGCCTCCCAAAGTGGTAGGATTGCAGGTGTGAGCCACTGGGCCTGGACTGATTTTTACTTTTTATGCTTATCAAAATAGTCTTGAATCTGGGCTGTTCAATAGGGTAAAAATGATATCTTATCATAAAGAATTTCATTCTGTCCTTTGCACAGTTTTCATGTTCAGCAAACAATCTTAGTAATTTGTAATTCTGTCGTTAACAGCACTGTAACCTTTCAGGTCTTCTCTGAGTTTTTTGTTGTTGTGGTGGTGGGGTTTTGTTTTGTTGAGATAGACTCTTGCTCTGTCATCCAGCCTGGAGTGCAGTGGCATTATCTCCGCTTATTGCAATCTCCTGCCATGCTCAAGCCATCCTCTCACCTCAGCCTCCCAAGTACCTGGGACTAGAGGTGCATGCCACCATACCTGGCTAATTTGTGTGATTTTGTAGAGACAGGGTTTCACTGTGTTGCCCAGGCTGATCTTTGAATTCCTGGGGTCAAGTGATCCACTAGCCTAAGCCTTCAGAAGCTCTGGGATTACAGACATGCACCACCATGGGTAGCCTATATCTATATATTTATCTGTACGGTGATTGTTTGTTTATAGAAGTGATAATATAAAGTGCTTATTGTTTTGCAACTTGACTTTTTTCACTGAACAATATCCATTGGAACAATTTCCATATTAGTAAATGGCCCAAGATACACCATATTTAACTATTCATCAATAGGTAGACATTTAGGTAGTTTTCAGTTTTTTACTTGTGGTTTCAATACTTCACTATACACCTTTTATATGTCCTCTTGCATGCATCAATGGCTTTTAAAATGTGTAGTCTTGGCCGGGCGCGATGGCTCATGCCTGTAATCCCAGCACTTTGGAAGGCTGAGGTGGGCGGATCATGAGGTCAGGAGTTCAAGACCAGCCTAGCCAACAGGGTGAAACCCTATCTCTACTAAAAATACAAAAATTAGCTGGGCGTGGTGGCGTGCACATGTAATCCTAGCTACTCAGGAGGCTGAGGTAGGAAAATCACTTGAACCTGGGAGGTGGAGGTTGTAGTGAGCCGAGATTGCACCAATGCACTCCAGCCTGAGCGACAGAGTGAGACTCCGTCTCAAAAATAAATAAATAAAATAAAATATATATAGGCTGATGAAAAATATTACTATGCCCAGAAGTACTGCTTGTCTATATGCCATAGACCTTATGCTTTGAGTATTCCTAGCACCATTAATCATCAGGGACACATCAGATTTTGGGGTAGTATACTGCTGAAGGGAATATATTTATTAATGATTTTGATCAGTTATTAAATATTTAATGAAATAGTATACCCCATCAGAAGAAAATGTTTTTGAGCATAATCCTCCAACTTTGTATGTTAAATATTAGCCTTAGTCTCTTATGGTGACTATTTGTCATATCCAAAGCCAATTTTTGATTGAATGTCTATATTTGCAAAATTGCGCATGTTATGGGTCAGGCCTCCTCAGTATGTGTACTAGTGAAAACTCAAATTCCCAGCTTCTCTCTCTCTTTATTTATTTATTTTTTTGAGACGGACTCACTCTGTCACCCATGCTGGAGTGCAGTGGCACAATCTCAGCTTACTGCAACCTCCAACTCCCAGGTTCAAGCGGTGTTCTTGTCTCAGCCCTCCAAGTAGCTGGGACTATAGGCATGAGCCATCATGCCCAGCTAATTCTCGTTTTTTTGTTTTTTTGTTTTCTGTAGTGATGGGGCTTTGCCACGTGGCCCAGACTGGTCTCAAACGCCTAATCTCAAGTGATCCACTCGCCTTGGAGTTCCAAAGTGTTAGGATTATAGGTGTGAGCCACGGCCTCTGTCCTCCATGTTCTCTTGGATGCAGGCATGTGACCTACAGACACAGTCAGATGACTTCTCTTTGAAAGTACACAATACAAGGAAGTGAAGGTTCTGTTTGTAACTTCCATTTTGTAGTTAGGAATGGCAGCAGGGTTGTTCAGTTTTAAGTGGAGGTAATAGTTGCAGATTGAGTTCCCAATAGAGAGATGTGGCTTTGGTGCTGGCAGTAGTAAAGGTTATAATGGATTTGAATCTTGTTATTTAGTGCCTAGTGGTGACAGGGATAGTGGTTTCCTCACCAGACCACTTGTGCAACATTATTTTGGGTGATACTATCTTTGCATCTATTTTTTTAGCCCTCCCAGTGAAAATAGGAGTAGTGATACTCTTCTTTAATAATTACCTTTCAGGGCCAGGCACGGTGGCTAACACATGTAATCCCAGCACTTTGGGAGGCTGAGGCAGGTGGATGGTGAGGTCAAGAGATCAAGACCACTCTGGCCAACATGGTGAAACACTGTCTCTACTAAAAATACAAAAAAATTAGCTGGGCGTGGTTGTGCGTGCCTGTAGTCCCGGCTACTCGGGAGGCTGAGGCAGGAGAATTGCTTGAAACTGGAAAACGGAAGTTGCAGTGAGCTGGGATCATACCCCACTGCACTCCAGCCTGGCGATAGAGCGAGACTCTGTCTCAAAAAAGAAAAAATACCTTTCAGGTGAACGGGGTTCAGTGACTCAGCACCCACCAGCATTTTGTTTGGGAGGCTAAGGTGGGTGAATCGCTTGAGCTCAAGAGTTTGAGACCAGCCTGGGCCACATGGTGAAACCCTGTCTGTACTGAAAAAACAGAAAAATTACCTGGGCATGGTGGCATGTGCCTGTGGTCCTAGCTACTCAAGAGGCTGAGGTGGGAGGATCCCTTAGAGCCTGGGAGGCAGAGGTTGCAGTGGGCCAAGGTCACACCATTGCAGTCCAGCTTAGGCAATGGAGTAAGACCATATCTCAAAAAATAATTACCTTTCAGGCTGGATGTGGTGGCACATGCCTATAATCCCAGAACTTTGGGAATCTGAGCTGATAGATTGAAATCAGGAGTTCGAGACCAGCCTGCACAACATGATGAAATCCTGTCTCTACAAAAAGTATAAAAATTAGCCAGGTGTGGTGGCGTGCACCTAAAGTCCCAGCTACCTGGGAGGCTGAGGTGGGAGTATTGCTTGATCCCGGGAGGTTGAAGCTGTAGTGAGCTTAAGTGGTGCTACTGCTACCACCTGGACAAAAGAGTGAGTCCCTGACTCACAAAAACAAAACAAAACTCTTCTGCTTAATTTAGCCAGAGTGGATTTGAATAGTGATTGTTTAAAAAATTTTATAAGATACTTTTCGTACAATGAGCACTTTTTGCGTTTCTATATAGTGGCAAATATGAAAGTGTCTTGCTTTTGAAAATTGCTACTTGGTGGGGCTGTTTGAAACTAGTTGGTTTCCTCCCTGAGCTAATTAAGATATGAGGAAGTTGTGAATTAACATCTGTAATCTAAGATGTTGCTATAGTTATTCATGGTACTCCTGTAAAGATGCTTTAGCTCCCTGTGTAAGGGTTATTTTGTTACTGGTTTTGCTATTATTGTAAAAGCTTCTAGCAGCTTGAAACCAAAAGCCAAGAAGCACTACATAATAAAAGACTTCTGTTTTAAATTAATTAATTAATTTTTTTAAGACGGAGTCTCACTCTATTACCCAGACTGGAGTGCAGTGGCACAGTCTTGGCTCACTGTAGCCTCTGCCTCCCAGGTTTAAGTGATTTTCCTGCCTCAGCCTCCCAAGTAGCTGGGACTACAGCTACATGCCAACACACCTGGCTAATTTTTGTATTTTTAGTGGAGATGGTGTTTCACCATATTGGCCAGGCTGGTCTTAAACTCCTGACTTCAAGTGATCCACCAACCTTGTCTTCCCTTTGGGATTACAGGCGTGAGCCACTGTGCCTGGCCTAGGTGTTATGTTCTTAAAGATAGAGAAATGAGATGCTTACGTAATTATTGGGTGGCAGAGTAAGTTAATTTTTTTTTCTGTTATACCATAATTGTCTCAATTGTTGGAATTACTCTTTAATATAGCTTAAGAAAAAAATACTGGTATTCTTGAAATACTATGAATTAGCTATTCCAAGAATACCTCATGGCTCTTTTCAGCCTTGACCTCCTGGACTCAAGTGATCTTCTTGCCTCAGTCTCTCAAGTAGCTGGGACTGTAGGCAAGTGCCCCTACGCTTGGCTAGTTTTTTTTTTAATATTAAAAAAATTAAATTAATTAAAATATTTAATTTATTTAGTTAAATTAATTAAAAAAAATATATATATATATATATATTTTTTTTTTTTTTTTTGAGACGGAGTTTCGCTCTTGTTACCCAGGCTGGACTGCAATGGCGCGATCTCGGCTCACCGCAACCTCCGCCTCCTGGGTTCAAGCAATTCTCCTGCCTCAGCCTCCCGAGTAGCTGGGACTACAGGCACGTGCCACCATGCCCAGCTAAAAATTAATTAAAATATTTAAAAATCCTTGTAGAGACAGGATTTTGCCAAGTTGCCCAGGTTGGTCTCAAACTCCTGAGCTCAAGCAGTTTGCCTCCCTCAGCCTCCCAAAGTGCTGGGATTAAAGACATGAGTCACCATGCCCCAGCTGTTTTTGTTTTGTTTTGTCTTTTGAGACAGTCCTGCTTTGTCATCCAGGCTGTAGTACAATGGTGTGATCTTGGCTCATTGTAGCCTCAACCTCCCAGACTCAAGCAATCCTCCAGCCTTAGCCTCCCAAGTAACTAGAACTCTAGAAGTGTACCACAATGCCTGGCTAAGATTTTAATCTTTTTTTGTAAAGGTGGGGTCTTCCTATGTTGCCAGGCGGGTCTTGAACTTCTGATTTCAAATGATGCTCCCATCTTGGCCTGTGAAAGTGCTGGGATTACAAGTGTGAGCCGCTGCCGATTCAATACATACAAAGTTTTTTTGAAGCAGAGATTTAAGCTAGTAAGAAAGCAAATGAGGCTGAGCATGGTGGCTCACATCTGTAATCCCAGCACTTTGGGAGGCTGAAGCATGAGGATCACTGGAGTCCGGGCATTCAAGACCAGCCTAGGCAACATGGCAAAACCCCATCTTTATAAAATATATTAGCTGGGCATGATGTCATGCGCCTGTAATCCCAGCTACTTGGGAGGCTGAGAAGTTGGAGGATTTCTTCAGCTTGGAGATCAAGGTTGCAGTGAACCTTGATGGTGCCAGTGCACTCCAGCCTGGGCAATAGAGTGAGACCCTGTCTCAAAAACGATAGGAAAAAAAAAACCTTCCCCAGAGAAAAGCACACTTGACAGTTTTTGCCTTGGCTCTGGCTTGGTGCAAGAGAGGTCTTTGATAATTGTAAACACAAATCCTCTTTGATACCAAAGTATGGCTAGAATTTGCACTACCTATTGTTTAAAAAAAAAACCTGAAGTTGAAAATTTAAATCTAGTCCAGATTGATAGTCTTCCTAGGCAGACATCTAACAAAAGTAAAACAAATTGTCTCCTTAAGAGCCCATTTAGTCCTATTGTGTTGGGTCCTGCCTATAATTCCAGCACTTTGGGAGGCCAAGGTGAGATGATCCTTTGAGGCTAGGAGTTCACGACTGGCCAGACAGCATAGCGATACCCCATCTCTACAAAAATGAAAACAACCTATCCATGTGGTGGCTCAAACCTGTAGTCCCAGGTGGTCACCAGGCTGAAGTGGGAGGATTGCTTGAGCCTAGGAGTTTGAGACTGCAGTGAGCTGTGATCACTCCCCTGCACTCCAGCCTGGGCAACAGTGAGACTCTGTCTAAAAAAAAAAAGCTCATTTAAACATAATCTTTAATAAAATTCTTACAAAGTTCTAAGAAAAATGGCCTTACAGTGTAAAATTATGAAGCATGTAGGTTATTAGGATCATGATTTAGCAGAAAAAACAAGTCTCAAAATTACAAATATTGGAATCATCAAGTGTAAACTATAAAATTAAAATGTTTCATATGCTTAAAAGAAGAAAAAAGGTGATCCAGAAACAAAAAGATTGATCAGATAGATTTGAGGAAAGAACTAAAAGGAACTTTAAGAAGTGAAAAATGTAAAAAGGGAGCTTAGAAACTTACTAGACAAGTTGAACAGCAAGTTAGAAACAGCTTGAGAAAATTGGTGAACTGGAAGAAATATAAGAAATTGTTCAAAATGCAGCTAGAGAGAGACAACAAAATGGAAAATAGGAAAGAACTTGATACGTGGAACATATGATGACAAGGTTGTGTTGTGTGTGTGTGTGTGTGTGTGTGTGTGTGTGTGTGTGTGTTTTGAGATGGAGTTTTGCTCTTGTTGCCCAGGCTGGAGTGCAGGGGTGCGATTTTGGCTTGCTGCAACCTCTGCCTCCTGCTTCAGCCTCCTCAGTTAGCTGGGATTACAGGCATGTGCCACCACACCTGGCTAATTTTGTATTTTTAGTAGAGACAAGATTTCTCCATGTTGGTCAGGCTGTTCTCAAACTCGCGACCTCGGGTGATCTGCACACCTGGGCCTCCCAAAGTGCTGGGATTACAGGCGTGAGCCACCACACTGGCCAGTAGTATATATTTTATTGGGATTTCAAAAGGAAATAATAGAGCAGTTGATGGAGAGTGAACATTTTAAGAGAGAATGGCTGAGAATTTTACAGAACCGATGAAAGATGTCAGGGAGTTCAGTGGATTCCATTTATATCAAATAAAAAACAATTCCACACTTAGAATTTAATGATTGTAAAACACCATTAACAAAGATTTAAGCAATCAGAGAGTAAAGAGAGATTAAGAATGGCTGCCAACCTGATGGCTGATTGCTTGTTAGCAGTAGTGTAAACCAGAAAGTACAGGAATGTCTTTAGAATGCCTGAATGGGGTTGTATGCCTATTGAGAATTCTGTATATAGCAAGAATGGAGGGAAAATATGTATTTTCATAGAAAGCACAACTTGAGATAATTTACTAAGAAGTTCTAAAAGGCCGGGCGTGGTGGCTCATGCCTGTAATCCCAGTACTTAGGGAGGCTGAGGTGGGCGGATCACCTGAGGTCAGGTGTTCGAGACTAGCCTGACCAATGTGGCAAAACTCCATCTCTACTAAAAATACAAAAAAATTAGCTGGATGTGGTGGTGTGTGCCTGTAATCCTAGCTAATTGGGAGTATGAGGCAGGAAAATCACTTGAACCTGGGAGGCAGAGGTGGCAGCGACCTGAGATCTCGACACTGCGCTCCAGCCTGGGCGACAGAGTGAGACTCCATCTCAAGAAAAAAGAAAGAAATAAAAAGATGCAACTCATATTTCCACATGTATTAGCATTAGTTATGAGTGCTAAGAAATGCAGATACCCTTGTTTAAACAGATGAGGAATACAGGAAATGATAGACTCACTACATAAAGTATTACACAGCAATCCAAAATTATAGATACCACATTAACAAATTTTATAAATCTGATGGGATACTGCTATCTCAAAGAAAAAAATTGCTGTTTATTCAGCTCTGACACACCAAATATTTTAAGATGTATCCCAATTTTCAAAGTTAAAATGTGCAAAAATAAGCATCTTAGGGTTGATTAAATATGGAAAAATATGAAAATGGAAAATGCAGCTGGGCGCGGTGGCTCACGCCTGTAATGCCAACACTTTGGGAAGCCAAGGTGGGTGGATCTTGAGGTCAAGAGATCGAGACCATCCTGGCTAACATGGTGAAACCACATCTCTACTAAAAATACAAAAACCAGCTGGGTGTGGTGGTGCGTACTTGTAGTCCCAGCTACTCGAGAAGCCAAGGCAGGAGAATCCCTTGAACCTGGGAGGCAGAGGTTGCAGTATGCCAAGGTCGTGGCTACTGTGCTCCAGCCTGGCGACAGAGCAAGACTTCGTCTCAAAAAAAAAAAAAAAAAAAACTGGAAAATGCTTTCACATAATGGAGAAGAAAAAAAAGCAATGATTGCCATAATAAAAGCAAATGTGTTAAGCAATTCTGTGGGCTAGGCACTGTACAGATGCTTTATATGCATCATCTTACCTGCTTCTTAAAACTGTAAATACTAGTATCTCTCTTTTATAGATTATCCCATTATGAGAGGCACAGAGAAATAACATACCCAATTAAAGACATATAGAGATGAAATATGAAGGAAGGATTCAAACAGGCAGCCTGACTCCAGAAACAGAGGATTAACCACACAATGATTACAACTCACAGATTATTACAATTGCAAGAAGTACCTAAGCATGTGGTTATAGGCTGGAAGGAAACATGATCTACTATAGTAACTAGACCAGATTACAGGCATGAACCACTGCACCTGGCTGGGAAATTATTCTTAAGCACTTTGCCAAACTAATAAATATAAATAGTACTTTATTTTCCTATTTACATGCATGCGTGTGTACTTAAAAACATTTTTTTCTTAGTCTTTTTTTTTTTTTTTTTTTTTTGATATGGAGTCTCACTCTATTGCCCAGGCTGGCGTGCAGTGGCGCAGTCTCGGCTCACCACAACCTCTGCCTCCCAAGCTCAAGCGATTCTCCTGCTTTAGCCTCCCAAGTAGCTGGGATTACAGGTACCTGCCACCGTGCCCAGATAATTTTTGCATTTTTTTAGAGACAGGGTCTCACCATGTTGGCCAAGCTGGTCTTGAACTCCTGTCCTCAGGTGATCCACCTACCTCACCCTCCCAAGGTGCTGGGATTACAGGCAGGAGCCACTGTGCCCGACGTATTTTCTTAGTCTTTTTCGGTTTTTTAGGTTTCAGTTTTATAGCATCCTATAGTCATCTTTTGTAATTTTATGTTTTTTTTTTTCAAAGCTAATTTTCTATGACATAATAGTTTACATTTAACTTCACCATGCAATTATTTTGATAGAATGCATTGGTGTTTGTGGTATAGTATACTTTTGAGGGTGAGACGGCAGAAATGCCTTCCATTCAAAACCAACATGCTTTATAAAAGAGGATATGCAGTGGTTTGCTGCTGCTGCTGCTGCTGTTGTTTTGAGGTGGAGCCTTGCTCTCTGGCCTAGGCTGGAGTACAGTGGCACAATCTCGACTCACTGCAACCTACACCTCCCAGGTTCAAGCAATTCTCCTGCCTCAGCCTCCCGAGTACCTGAGTTTACAGGCATGTGCCACCACACCTGGCTAGTTTTTGTGTGTTTAGTAGAGAAGAAAGGGTTTCATCATATTGGTCAAGCTGGTCTTGAACTCCTGACCTCGTGATCCGCCTGCCTCTGCCTCCCAAAGTGCTGGGATTACAGGCGTGAGCCACTGCACGCAGCCAGTGCAGTGTTTATACTGATTATTAATTACTTTTCAAGCATTAATGTAATGTAATTTTTAAAATAAAGACTTTGGCACAGTGCAGTGGCTCATGCCTGTAATCCCAGTGATTTGAGAGGCTGAGGTTGAGAGGTTCTGTTGGGGCCAGGAGTTTGAGACTAGCCTGGGCAACATAATGAGAACCCAACTCTGCCAAAAAAATTTTTTTACTTAGTAGGGCTTGGTGTTCCATGCCTGTAGTCCTAGCTACTCAGGAGGTTGAAGCGGGAGCATCATGTGAACCCTAGAGTTTGAGGCTGCAGTGAGCTATGAGCATACCACTGTACTCCAGCCTGGGCGACAGAGGAGACCTTGTCTCTGGAAATAATAAAAATAAAAATAAGGATGTTTTACCTCAATTTACAGTGACAAAAATTGAGACTCAGAAGAGTGAAGAAATTTTGCCAAGATCACACAATAATAAAAAGTTTGTATTAGAGCGGTTTTTGGATTCAGGAGTGATTCCAGCATCTCAATCGTTGTGTGTTTAGACAGTGATTATTAAACTACCTTGAGATGATGATTTTGCTTTACTTAATCCACATACTACTCTGCATAGCAACTCCATGAGTTAGGGGTCTTTCTAATAGATATATGGTTCTTTCACTCTTTTTTCATGTACAGATGTTATTTACTAAGTGAATATTGTACTCTTTGTATTTATCAGGATTCAAAAGTTTGATCTCTGTGTCTGAGAGCTGTACCTTTACCATCTACTACCATCTTCTTGGTAGGCACATATTTGGTATTCTCAGAATGGAGGAAAGAAGGAGAATAAGTATGTAAATACATGCATTTTCTCCTATTGAAAAATAATTAATGTCAGATATTGTTGACATGGCAGGAGAGCTGGGCTATCACAAGCTCCTCAAAGTTCTGTTTTGCTATCAGTCAAAAATTATGCTGTACCCGAAGAGTTTGAATTTATCACCCTTAGGGGTGGGCTTTGGCATCTTCATCATCTCTCTTATCGTCACCTACAGCATCAGTGCAAAAGCTCACTTGGAGCCAGGAGCTGGGTCTTACTGAGGTGGACCCCAGCTTTTCCTGCCAGCTCTGCAATTCACTTCCTAGATTATTTGTCCCCCTTGGGACACAAACTACCAGTTTGTCCCTGGAAACTCTCTGGTCCTGTCTCAGACTGGGATTAACATAAAGGAGTGGAACTTTTCAGAAGAGGCAGGGAGAAATAAGTAAGTTGCCTCCTCCTCAGCTTCTCCTTCCCACCTCCCCTTGCCCGTTTCCTCCTCCTTCCCCTGCAGGATTCCAGGGTTACAAATAGAGGCTTCTTTCTTCTGTTTAATTCCATAGTTACCCACCCTAGTTTGCCCTTCTCTAGAATCTCTCTACTCGAATATTGCACCCCGTTCTGTACCTCCTCCTCCCTACCACCCACTATACCTAGCCATCTTCCTGACCAGGAAGGAGTACATGAAGGGTTGAATGTCAGGATCAAACTACATTGAACCCCTGAGGGAGGTGGATAGGGTGATCTCTGGACTGAGGCTTCTGTCTCCTTCTTCACTGTCCTTTCTGCAGGTCCTCAGATGGCACATAAGGGTGGGCTTGCTGGGTAGATATCCCACCTCCAGTCCACAGTGCTTAGTTGTACTTCTTATTATGCCGTAATGATTATTTTTTAGGGCATACATATGAGTAGCAAATTTCATTAAAATAGATTATCCTCTTCTCCACACGCAAATTATATGGTACTTAAATTCCAACATCACATTCACCAGTCAACTCAGCTTCAAATCAGTGGCTACCAAAGGCAGAGGGGTGGGAGAGTACTGTCCTCCTGTGGGTAGAAAACAGATGTATTTTCTGTAGGGAATTTTGAGACAATAATAAAAGTGATTAAAAGGTCTATACTTGGCCGGGCGCGGTGGCTCACGCCTGTAATCCCAGCACTTTGGGAGGCCGAGGCGGGTGGATCACGAGGTCAAGAGATTGAGACCATCCTGGTCAACATGGTGAAACCCCGTCTCTACTAAAAAAAAATGCAAAAATTAGCTGGGCATGGTGGCACGTGCCTATAGTCCCAGCTACTCGGGAGGCTGAGGCAGGAGAATTGCTTGAACCCAGGAGGCGGAGGTTGCGGTGAGCCGAGCTCGCGCCATTGCACTCCAGCCTGGGTAACAAGAGCGAAACTCCATCTCAAAAATAAAAGGTCTATACTTATCCTACACTTGGAAATTCTAGGTGACAAAATATTCCTCACTACCACCACCATTTTGAGGCTCCGCCCTTGCTCCCAAGATATAAATGAACCTAGACATGGAACAGGGCATTATATTTGTTTAGTGTGTGTGTTTTGTTTTGTTTTGTTTTGTTTTGAGACGGAGTCTCACTCTGTCTCCCAGGCTGGAGTACAGTGATGCAAACTTGGCTCACTGCAACCTCTGTCTCCCAGGCTCAAGCCATCTTTCCACCTCAGCCTCCCAAGTAGTTGGGACTACAGGTGCCTGCCACCACGTGTGCTAATTTTGTATTTTTCGTAGAGACAGGGTGTCGCCATGTTGCTCAGGCTGGTCTTGAACTCATGAGCTCAAGTGATCCGCCTGCCTTGGCCTCCCAAAGTGCTGGGATTATAGGAATGAGCCATTGCACCCTGCCTCAAGAGATTACTTTAAATGGTACTATTTAAAATAGTTAGGCTGTGGACATTAAGAACACACACTTTCAGGACAGATGGAAAAAAATTCCAATATAAAGCATATCACTGCTTTTAACTTGGGATAAAATTTCCAGTGATAGAATTGTTCAGACTCCGACGTCTCCGTCACAGCTTAGATGGCAATAAAAATTCACAATATTCTGGAAAATTACTGTAAAAAAACAAAAAAATTGCTGTAGATGCACAAATACACAGGTGTCTCAGAAGTTATGTAAATAGTTTAAGTAAATTTTGTGACACTTGTAAGTAGGTTGGGGTAAAGCAGTATTTCTATTTTATTTCTTTTTCTGAGACAGGGTCTCCCTCTGTCTCCTAGGGTGGAGTATGATGGTGTGTTTATAACTGACTGTAGCCTTGAACTTTCAGGGCTCATGCTATCCTCCTGGCTCAGCCTCTCAAAGTGGTGGGATTACAGGCATGAGCCATTGCACCTGGGCAGTATTTCTATTTTAATATTTTATAGAGATACATATTTTTATTATATAGGAAGCTAAATTTTATATAGCTATTTCAAACTTTCAAGTTGATCAAAAACATTAATATTATTTGCTATTTGTTAAATAGAATTATTGGGTTTCTCCCTCACTTTCAAGTAATGGAAAAGCAATTTTATCTAAATATGTAATTTTCATGCTCTAATTTTTAAAATTTACAAATAGATCCTTCGATTATTTAGCAGGTAACATCTAAAGGAACTGGTTTAAATCCTAATGCCAAAGTATGGCAAGAAATTGCTCCTGGAAATACTGATGCCACCCCAGTAACTCATGGAGCTGAAAGTTGTTGGCATGAAACAGCAGCTACATCAGGTGCGCATCCTGAGGGTAAGTCTTAAATATTTGATCATAAAAATCACAGTTTGGTTAAACATATGGCCAAGTATGGCCAAGTATGGCCAAGCAAGCTTACTGAACTTGAGATATATCCTCCCCCCCCCCCTTTTTTTTTTTTTTTGGTACATGGAGTCTTGCTCTGTCACCGAGGCTGGAGTACAGTAGCACGATCTTCGCTCACTGCAATTTCTGCCTTGCAGGTTCAAGCGATTCTCCTACCTCAGCCTCCCAATTAGCTGGGATTACAGGCGCCTGCCACCACGCTGGGTAATTTTTGTATTTTTAGTAGAGACAGGGTTTCACAATGTTGTCCAGGCTGGTGATCCACCCGCCTTGGCCTCCTAAAGTGCTGAGATATAGGCATGAGCCACTGCGCCCAGCTGAACTTCTGTATTTTTAGTAGAGTTAGGGCTTTACCATGTTGGCCAGGCTGATCTTGAACTCCTGACCTCAAATGATCCACCGGCCTCAGCCTCCCAAAGTGCTGGGATTACAGATGTGAGCCACTGTACCTGGCCAGGATACATCCTTTGATTATTTGATGAAGTATATTAATAAAATTTTTTTCTCTTAAACATACTGCATCCAGCATTTATAAATGTTTAACATGTAGTTTGTATAAAATTCTCATTTATAGCTAACATTGAATAGATTGCCACTAATATCAAGTAGTAGCTGTGTCTTTGGGTTCACCATGCAGCCCATCTATAGTAGTGATATTTATAAATTAGCTTTTATCTACCATCATTGACTGTGCCATTTACTCACTGTTCGTCCTTGGGCAAATAACTTAATTTCTCTGTGCTTTTTGCCTCCATCTTTAAAACAGAAACAATGATAATTACAGCATAGGATTTTCTGAGAATTAAATGAATAAAGTGCATGGAGTAGTCTGATACATGGATAATGCTGTATACATTTTAGCAATTGTTGATCATTTTAGTTTATCGGTAAATGTCAAAACTTAACTCCCTTGGAATGGTAACTCTGGCTTAAAACCATGTGAACAACCGGGCATGGTGGCTCATGCCTGTAATCCCAGCACTTTGGGAGGCCAAGGCGGGTGGATCACGAAGTCAGGCATTCCAGACCAGCCTGGCCAACATGGGTGAGACCCCGTCTCTACTAAAAATACAAAAATTAGCCGGGCATGATGGTGGGTGCCTGTAATCCCAGGTACTAAGGAGGCTGAGGCAAGAGAATTGCTTGAACCTGGGAGGTGGAATTTGCAGTGAGCTAAGATCATGCCACTGCACTCCAGCCTGAGTGACAGAGCAAGACTCTGTCTCGGAAAAACAAACAAACAAAAAAAAAACCATGCGAACATATTCCCAACTGGTAGAATTCCTTAGAATCTTTTTATAGGTGAGTTACTGCCCACAGTTCCTGAAAATGGAATTTAAAGAATTCCTATTTACTTTCAGTGTCTGTCTTTAATACAGGTAATGCAGAGCTCTCAGAAGATATATGTAAAGAATATGAAGTAATGTATTCTTCATCTTGTGAAACCGCAAGAAATACTGCAGGCATTGAAGAGTCAACTGATGGGATGATTTTAGGACCAGAAGATCTGAGTTACCAAATATATGATGTTTCTGGTAAACTTGATGGTTTTATTGTTAAAATGAGAGAGTACAGCACATCCCCCACATGCACGGTCTATGTATCCTTGTTCTGACAAACCTATGGCATTATTTTTTTATTTGAAAAGAAGGTTATTTTATTTTTATTTATTTTTTGAGACGAAGTCTCACTCAAGTATAGATCACTTGAGGTCAGGAGTTCAAGACCAGCCTGGTCAACATGGTGAAACACTGTATCATACTGGGGAAAAAAAAAAGGTAGCATGGTGGCCTGCTCCTATAATCCTGAGATAGCGCCACTGCACTCCAACCTGGGTGACAGAGTGAAACTGTGTCTGAATAAAAAAAATTATGTGTATATGTGTGTGTGTGTGTGTGTGTGTGTGTATGTATGCCTAACAACTGCCAACTTTGAACATAGAATTGAAGTGAGATGGCAAGCAGTTGGTGTTTTAATGAGTTTTCTATAAATGACATTGGAATGTTAAATGAATTTGATTGCTTATTTAGTGTTTAGGTGGATGAGTTTTGTTTGTTTGTTTGTTTGTTTGTTTGTTTGTTTTGAGATGGAGTCTTGCTCTGTTGCCCAAGCTGGAGTACAGTGGCACGATCTTGGCTCACTGCATCCTCTGCCTTCCAGGTTCAGGCGATTCTCCTGCCTTAGCCTCCTGAGTAGCTGGGATTACAAGCACGAGCCACTCGGCTAATTTTTATATTTTTAGTAGAGACGAGGTTTCACCATGTTGGCCAGGACGGTTTCAGTCTCTTAACCTTGTGATCTACCTGCCTCAGCCTCTCAAAGTGCTGGGATTACAGGCGTGAGCCACTGCGCCCCGCCAAAAATAACTCTTAAACTAATATGAAATGTGTCTGATGAAAGAATATCTAGGTTGACAGAAATTAGTTAGACTTTGGACTGTCCAAATAATAAATACAGTTTGGGCCAGACACAATGGCTTACACCTGTGGTAGGAGGCCAAGGTGGGACAACAATCTGGATAACATAATGAGAGCCTGTCTCTACACAAAAATAAAAATTTAGCTGGGTGTGGTGGCACAAGTTTGTGGTCTTAGCTACTCAAGAAGCCAAGGTGAGAGGACCATTTGAACCCAGGAAGTTGAGGCTATATTGCGCCATCATCACACCACTGTACTCCTTAGAGAAAAGGAAGACCCTGTTTCTCTCTCTCTCAAAAAATGTTTTTGTTGTGAATTTTGATTGTAGACTTTGTGGCTTCTGAGTACAACAATATGTCAGATTTGTCACTTCAGATAACATGCTATTAACTTTTTTTCCTCTTCTTTTCTACCATCAGGAGAAAGCAATTTGGCAATTTCTACAGAAGACCTAAAAGAATGTCTGAAGAAACAATTAGAATTCTGTTTTTCACGGTACTTCATTTTATATTGCTATTTCTCCTTTATTGAATTTGATTAGTAAATGTAAAATATGTGTGAAATAGGGTGCAAGGAGAGTGATTATTATTTTCTTTTAATGATGTGTTTTGTATTATTGTTCAGTATTTTTTTTTTTTTTTTTGAGACGGAGTTTCGCTCTTGTTACCCAGGCTGGAGTGCAATGGCGCGATCTCGGCTCACCGCAACCTCCGCCTCCTGGGTTCAAGCAATTCTCCTGCCCCAGCCTCCCAAGTAACTGGGACTACAGGCACGTGCCACCATGCCCGGCTAATTTTTGTATTTTTAGTAGAGACGGGGTTTCACCATGTTGACCAGGATGGTCTCGATCTCTTGACCTTGTGATCCACCCGCCTCGGCCTCCCAAAGTGCTGGGATTACAGGCGTGAGCCACCGCGCCCGGCCTGTTCAGTATATTTAACTAGATTTTTTTTTTTTTTTTTGGAGACACAGTCTTGTGCTGTCGCCTGAACTGGAGTACAGTGGTGCAATCTCAGCTCATTGTAACTTGCCCTCCTGGCTTCAAGAGATTCTTGTGCCTCAGCCTCCCAAGTAGCTGGAATTACAGGCGTGCAGCCTCCATGCCAGCTAATTTTTGTATTTTTAGTAGAGATGGGGTTTCACCATGTTGGCCAGGCTGGTTTCAAATTCACAAGTTCCAGTGACCCACACTCCTCTGCCTTCCAGAATGTTGGGATTAAGGCATGAGCCACCACGCTTGGCCTCTTAACTAGATTTAAAAGTGTAGTCTTCAATTTGATAGGCAGAGGATCTATTCTTTATATAAAGATAATGAAATTTCCATTGGATGTTTTTTCTGTGACCATTCTCAGTCTTGGAGTTGTCGAAAAAAAAAAGCAGCTATTTCTTAATTTATGTTTTAATAGTTGATTCTTATAATGTTAATCATAGTTATTTTTGGCAAAATAGTAAGGAGTTGGACAGAGAATTTATATTGCCAATGTCTTCTATTAAATAAGGAGTCGTTTCAGACAAACATTTGGAGAAGTCTTTTTTTTTTTTTGAGACAGAGTCTCGCTCTGTCGCCAGGCATTAGCCTGGAGTGGAGTGGCTGATCTCGGCTCACTGTAACCTCTGCCTCCTGGGTTCAAGTAATTCTCCTGCTTCAGCCTCCCAAGTAGCTGAGACTACAGGCATGCGCTACCACGCCCAGCTAAATTCTGTATTTTAGTAGAGACAGGGTTGCACTGTGTTGGCCAGGATGGTCTCGATCTCTTGAACTTGTGATCCTCCCACCTTGGCCTCCCAAAGTGCTGGGATTACGGGCATGAGTCACTGCATCCAGCTTAGAGAAGTCTTATTTACAGATAAGAATTATTGGGAAGGAAGCAAAAAAAAAAAAAAAAAAAAGAATTATTGGCTGGGTGCAGTGGCTCATGCCTATAATCCCAGCACTTTGGGACTCTGAGGTAGGCGGATAACTGGAGGTCAGTAGTTTGAGACCACCCTGGCCAAGATGGTCAGTCTGTCTCTACTAAAAATACAAAAATTAGCCAGGCGTGGTGACAGGCACCTGTAATCCCAGCTACTCAGCAGGCTGAGGCAGAAGAATCACTTGAACCTGGGAGGCAGAAGTTGCAGTAAGTTGAGATCACGGCTAGCCTCCAACCTGGGCAACAAGAGTGAGACTCCATCTCAAAAAAAAAAAAAAAAAAAAATGTAATAGTTACTTTAGCCTATACTTTGGGAGGCCAAGGTGCGTGGATCATCTGAGGTCAGGAGTCCGAGACCAGTCTGGCCAAGGTAGCAAAACGCCATCTCTACTAAAAATACAAAAATTAGCTGGGCGTGGTAGCGGGTGCCTGTAATCCCAGCTACTTGAGAGGCTGAGGCAGGAGAGTCACTTGAACCCAGGAGGTGGAGGTTGCAGTGACCTGAGATCATGGCTAGCCTCTAGCCTGGGCGAAAAGAATGAGACTCCATCTCAAAAAAATAAATAAATAAATAAAATATATGTAATAGTTACTTTAGCCTGTACTTTGGGAGGCCAAGGTGGGTGGATCACCTGAGGTCAGGAGTCTAAGACCAGCCTGGCCAAAACTTCGTCTCTACTAAAAATACAAAAATTAGCTTGGTATGGTTTGGTGCACCTGTAGTCCCAGCTACTGGAAGGCTGAGGTTGGAGAATTGCTTCAACGCAGGAGGTGGAGTTTTCAGTAAGCTGAGATCACACCACTGCACTCCAGCCTGGGTGAATTTTACACCTACTAACTGGATCATTTTTGGGTCTACTTGTATTGTCAGGGTTTCTTCTCTTGAATTATCTGTCATAATTTACTGCCTTTTTGTATGTCTTGCAAATTTTGGTTGTATGCTGTACATTACATACAGAAGAAGCATAGAAGCTGCAGGTGATATAACTAGACAGAGTTTGAGCTTTTTTCCTGTTAGGCAGAGTGAAATGTTGATTGCCTCAATCCAATCAGGAATTGAGCTAGGTCAGGGCTGAGCAGCCATTTTAATTAGACTCAATTCAACTTTGATTTAGCTCTTTTCCTTTCACATGGCCCTTTCTTTCAGGCTTTTGATTTAGAGCTTGGCAGTCACCCTCATCTTACAAAATAAAGAAGATTTAGATCTCTAATATAGAGGTTTGAGATTTAGATATTTTAACTTCTTACCACATACTATTTGAAAATTGGCAGTGTCTTAAGAGGGAGACTGCATTCTCAGCATTTTTGCTTGCATCTTTTCAGCCTATCTCCCATCTTTCCCCTTAAAACTCAGGGAACATCGTATTGGGAAAATCAGCTGTGTTGGTGGCTCCCATAATTTTAATTCATAATTTTAGTTCTGTGCCCATTACACATACCACATATTTACACACAACTGCCTAGAAATCTGGTTTCTCTGTTGTCCAGTAGAGTCTGAGTTAAGATCTGCAAATGCTCTTGGGAAAGAAAGATCTTCTTTTTGAGCATTTTAGTCCTTTTGTGATTGAAGCTTCCACAGTTCTTCCACATCTCCAAACACATGATTTTTTTGTAGTTTATCCAAGCTTTTTTAGTTGTTGCAGTGGGAGTTCTTACTGATCATGATCCATCACATCCTACTCAGGACTGTGATCTGGTTTGAACCAGCTGGGCAATTGACATTTGTAGCTCAGCAAAATTGCCTTTAATACCCATGAGGTATTAATAAAAATAAATAAATAAATAAATAATGAACTATAATAAATTTTAAAAAGCAAAAAAAAATACATATCAGGTATTATTCATGAATAGTCAAATCTTAGATGTTATGACCATTAATTTGATTTATTTCCGACAAGGTACAGTTTCTTTAGCTAAGAGTTTTGAATCACTGTATAAGAATAGACCTGCTAAATTTCAGAGTTCATTTAGGCTATAGCTTTTTTTTTTTTTTTTTTTTTTTTTGAGACGGAGTTTAGCTCTTGTTACCCAGGCTGGAGTGCAATGGCGCGATCTCAGCTCACCGCAACCTCTGCCTCCCGGGTTCAAGCAATTCTCCTGCCTTCAGCCTCCCGAGTAGCTGGGACTACAGGCACGTGCCACCATGCCCAGCTAATTTTTGTATTTTTAGTAGAGACGGGGTTTCACCATGTTGACCAGGATGGTCTCGATCTCTTGACCTCGTGATCCACCCGCCTCAGCCTCCCGAAGTGCTGGGATTACAGGCGTGAGCCACTGCACCCGGCTAGGCTATAGCTTTTTAGTTTTGTAAAGATCATATCTATAGTTGTCTTATTTTCAGATTCTTTTCTTTTTTGGCTCACTGTAACCTCTACCTCCCGGGTTGAAATGATTCTCCTGCCTCAGCCTCCCGAGTAGCTGGGCTTACAGGCACCCACCACGATACCCAGCTAATTTTTGTAATTTTAGTAGAGACAGGTTTCACCATGTTGGCCAGGCTAGTCTTGAACTCCTGACCTCAGGTGATCCGCCCGCCTCGGCCTCCCAGAGTGCTGGGATTACAGGCATGAGCCACAGTGTCTGACCAACACATTATTGATTGAACAACAAAGATCCTCCATGGTACCTATATTCTGACTGGGGGAACACAAAACAAACATAATAAATAAACAACTCAGAAGTATGTTAGGTGATAAGTACTATGGGAAAAAATTAAATGCAAGTACAGAAATCAGGAGTGCCTGGGTGGTTGCAGTTTTAAATAGGGTGGTCAGTCAGTTCAGTACTCTTTGAGAAGGGGGCTTATAAGCAAAAATTTCCAGCTATTTATAACCAGACTGCTTCAAAGAATATTTGATGTGAATAGCAAGGTGTGAATTTGTTACTTAAATTTATTAAACAAGATTTTGTGTGTAAGATGCAAGTGATTGCATCTTTTAAAAAAATGTACCTTAAAGAATCTTTTGCGTTAATATTAAATATGTATTTTTTGGGAAAAGTTTTCAATTAGCAATAATCGCGCCTCGGATAAACCTCATTGGCTACGATACTGCCACCTCACGCCAGTTAGAATGGCGGTGATTAAAAAATCTGGAGACAACAGATGCTGGAGAGGATGTGGAGAAATAGGAACACTCTTACACTGTTGGTGGGAGTGTGAATTAGTTCAACCATTGTGGAAGACAGTGTGTTGATTCCTCAAGGACCTAGAAATAGAAATTCCATTTGACCCAGCAATCCCATTACTGCGTATATATTCAAAGGACTATAAATCATTCTACTATAAGGATACATGCACACGAATGTTCATTGCAGCACAGTTTACAATAGCAAAGACCTGGAACCAACCCAAATGCCCATCGATGATAGACTGGACAGGGAAAATGTGGCACATATACACCATGGAATATTATGCAACCATCAAAAACGATGAGTTCGCATCCTTTGTAGGGACATGGATGAACCTGGAAACCATCATTCTCAGCAAAC
>PVKV010026425.1:0-28004 GCA_004027835.1 Alouatta palliata | reverse complement strand
TTTTTGAGACGGAGTTTCGCTCTTGTTACCCAGGCTGGAGTGCAATGGCGCGATCTCAGCTCACCGCAACCTCCGCCTCCTGGGTTCAAGCAATTCTCCTGCCCCAGCCTCCCAAGTAGCTGGGACTACAGGCACGTGCCACCATGCCCAACTAATTTTTGTATTTTTAGTAGAGACGGGGTTTCACCATGTTGACCAGGATGGTCTCTCGATCTCTTGACCTCGTGATCCACCCGCCTCGGCCTCCCAAAGTGCTGGGATTAATTAATTTTTTTTAAAAAATAATTCAATAAAATGGTGAAGTCACTCTGGAAAATCACTTTGGCAGTTTTGCAAAAAGTTAAACAAAAACTTAACCCTAGGACCTACAAATTTCATACTTAGGAATCTACCTGAGAGAAATAAAAACATACCTAAACAGAAACTTGTATACAAATATTCATAACAGTTATTAGTAGTCAAAAAGTAGAAACAACCCGAAGTCCATCAATGAATGAATGGAAAAACAAAATGTGCTATATTCATATAATGGAATATTATTTGGCAACAAAAAACAATGTACTGACTTATACTACAACATGGA
This sequence comes from Alouatta palliata, assembly GCA_004027835.1. Classification (NCBI taxonomy): domain Eukaryota; kingdom Metazoa; phylum Chordata; class Mammalia; order Primates; family Atelidae; genus Alouatta; species Alouatta palliata. Next base: position 27,421 of record PVKV010026425.1, on the reverse strand, counting down.
TGAACTTTCAAAACACTAAGCTAAATGAAAGAAGCCAGTCACAAAATACCACACATTGTACTGTATGGCTCAATTTATATGAATTGTCCAGAAGAGGCAAATCTATAGAGATAGAAAATGGATTAGTGGTTCCCTAGGGACAGGGAGTTTGGAAGGAAATTGGTAGGGACTGCTAATATATATGATTTTTTTTGGTGGAAGTGATAAAATTGTTCTAAATTGAATGTGGTGATAATTGCCCAAGTCTGAATTGACTAAAACCAGTGAACTGTATACTTAAAATAATAACAGAATGGTATCTAAATGACATCTCGTTAAAGCTATTTGGGAAAAAAGAAAAAACCTCTTTAAGAAATAAACAAATCTCTATGTCTAGGGAAACAATATATCCCAGCAGGGTGAAATCATAAAATACCTTATTTACTTATTCTGTCTATGTACCCTAAAGGTAATAGAAATCCAAAGAAGAGTTTACTATTATTATTATTATTCTATTTCAACAGCTTTTGGGGAACAGGTGGGTTTTTGTTACATGGGTAGGTTCTTTAGTGGTGATTTCTGAGATCTTGAGGCACCTGTCACCCAAGCAGTGTACACTGTACCAAATGTGTAGTCTTTTATCCCTCACCTGCGTCCCAGCCTTCCTCAAGTCCCCTGAGTCCATTATCTCATTCCTACGCTTTTGCATCTTCAACGCTTAGCTCCCACTTGTGAGAGCATATGGTATTTGGTTTTCCATTCTTGAGTTTGCTTAGAATAATGGTCTCCAAGTCATTATTTCATTCCTTTTTATGGCTGAGTAATATTCCATGGTGTGTGTGTGTGTGTGTGTGTGTGTGTATATATATATATATATATATACACACACACACACACACACATATATACGTGTATATATATACACTTATATATACATATATATATGTATGTGTGTATATATATATGTCCACACACATATATATGTATGTGTATATATATATATATCTCTCTCACGTTTTCTTTATCCACTCACTGGTTGATGGGTATTTAGACTGCTTCTGTATTTCTGCAATTGTGAATTGTACTGCCATAAACATGCGTATGCAAGTGTCTTTTTTATTTAACAACTTCTTTTCCTTTGGGTAGATACCCAGTAATGAGATTGCTAGATCAAATGATAGTTCTACTTTTAGTTCTTTAAGTGGTCTCCATAATGTTTTCCATAGTGGTTGTGCTAGTTTACATTCCCACCAGCAGTGTAAAAGTGCTCCCTTTTCAACATATCCTTGCCAACATCTGTTATTTTTTGATTTTTTAATTATGGTCATTCCTGCAGGAGTAAGGTAGTATTTCCTTGTGATTTTAATTTGCATTTCTCTATTAGTGATATTGAGCATTCGTTTATATGTCTGTTGGCCATTTGTATATCTTCTTTTGACAATTGTCTATTCATATCCTTTGCTCACTTTCTGAAGTGACTGGTTTTCGCTTGCAAATTTGTTTGAATTCCTTGCAGATTCTAGATAGTAGTGCTTTGTCAGATGCATAGTTTGCAAACATTTTCTCCCACTCTGTGGGTTGACTGTTTATTCTGCTGATAATTTATCTTGCTGTGCAGAAGCTTTTAAGTTTAATTAGGTCCCATTTATTTATTTTTGTTTTGTGGCATTTGCTTTTGGGTTCTTGGTCAAATTCTTTGCCTAAGCCAATTGTAGAAGAGCTTTTCCAATGTTGTCGTCTAGAATTTTTATGGTTTCAGGTATTAGATTCAAGTCTTTGATCCATCTTGAGTAGAGTTTTGTATAAAGTGAGAGATGAGGATTTAGTTTCACTCTTCTACATGTAGCTTGCCAATTATGTCAGCACCACTTGTTGGATAGGGTGTCTTTTACCAATTTATGTTTTTGCATGCTCTGTTGATCAGTTGGCTGTAAGTATTTGGCTTTATTTCTGGGTTCTCCATTCTGTTCCACTGGTCTATGTGCCTATTTTTATACAAGTACCATGCTGCTTTGGTAACTATATCCTTGTAGTATAGTTTGTAGTCGGGTAATGTGAAGCTTATAGATTTGTTCTTTTTGCTTAGTATTTCTTTGGCTATATGGACTCTTTTTCAGTTCCACAGGATTTGAAGATTTTTTTTTTTTTGGTAGTTCTGAGAAGAATGATAATGGTATTTTGATGGGCACTGCACTGAATCTGTAGATTGCTTTTGGCAGTATGGTCATTTTCACAATATTGACTCTACACATTCATGAGTGTGGGATGTGTTTCCATTTGTTTGTGTCAGTCATGATTTCTTTCAGCAATGTGTTATAGTTTTCCTTGTAGAAATCTTTCATCTCCTTGGTTAAGTATATACGTAAGTACTTTTATTTTTTATTTTGCAGCTGTTATAAAAGAGATTTAAATTCTTGATTTGATCCTTGGCTTGGTAGTTGTTGGTGTATATAACAGTGCTATTGATTTGTGTACACTGAATTTGTATCTTGAAACTTACTGAATTCATTTATTGCTCTAAGAACTTTTTAGATAAGTCTCTAGGATTTCCTAGGTATACAATCGTGTCACTGGCAAACAGTCACCGTTTGATTTCCTCTTTACTGATCTGGATGTCCTTTATTTCTTTCTCTTGTCTGATTACTCTGGCTAGGAACTCCAGTACTATGTTGAATAAAAGTGGTGAAGTGGGCATCCTTGTCTTGTTCCAGTACTCAGGGTAAATGCTTTCAACTTTTCCCTATTCAGTATGATGATGGCTAAGGGTTTGACATAGACAGCTTTTATTATTTTGAAGTATGCCCCTCAGTTTTGCTCAGGGTTTTTATCATAAAGGTATACAGGATTTTGTGAAATGCTTTTCTGCATCTATTGAGATGATCATATGATTTTTATTTTTAATTTTGTTTATGTGACGTATCACATTTATAGACTGGTGTATGTTAAATCATCCCTGCATCCCTGGTATGAAACCCACTTGATCATGGTGTATTATGTTTTTACTATGCTGCTGAATTTGGTTAGCTAGTATTTTGTTGAGGATTTTTGCATCTATGTTCATTAAGGATACTGGTCTGTAGTTTTCTTTTTTTGTTATGTCCTTTCCTGGTTTTGGTATTAGGGTAATATTGGCTTCACAGAATGATTTAGGGAGGATTCCCTCTTTCTTTATCTTTTGGAATTTCACTAAGATTGGTAACAATTCTTCTTTGAATGTCTGACAGAACTCAGCTGAAAATCCATCAGGTCCTGGACTTTTTTCTTGGCAATTCCTTTATTACTAATTCCAATCTCGCTGTTTGTTATTGGTCTGTTCAGAGTTTCTATTTTTTCCTGATTTAATGTAGGAGGGTTGTATATTTCCAGGAATTTATTCATTTCCTCTAGACGTTCTAGTTTGTGCACACAAGGTGTTCATAGTAGCCCTGAATGATCTTTTGTATTCTGTGGAATCGGTTGTAATATCACCAGTTTTGTTTCTAATTAAGCTTATTTGGATCTTCTCTCTTCTTGGTTAATCTAGCTAATGGTCTATCGATTTTGTTTATCTTTTCAAAGAACCAGCTTTTTGTTTCGCTTCTATTTTGCATTATTTTTTGTTGTTGTTTCAATTTTATTTAGTTCTGCCCTGATCTTTGTTATTTCTTTTCTTCTGCTGGGTTTGGGTTTGGTTTGTTCTTGTTTCTCTAGTTCCTTGAGATGTGACATTAGGTTGTCTACCTATGCTCTTTCAGACTTTTTGATGTAGGCAATTAATGCTATGAACTTTACTCTTGGCACCACTTCTGCTGCATCCCAGAGGTTTTGGTAAGTTGTGTCACTAATATTGTTCAGTTTAAAGAATTTTTACATTTCCATCTTGTTCATGCAAAAATCATTCAAGAGCAGATTATTTAATTTCCATGTATTTGTATGGTTTTGAGGGTTCCTTTTGGAGTTAATTTCTAGTTTTATTCTGCTGTGGTCTCAGAAGATACTTGTTATGATTTTGATTTTCTTGAATTTATTGAGACTTGTTTTGTGGCCTATTATATGGTCTATCTTGGAGAGCATTCCATGTGCTGATGAACAAAATGTTTTTTCTGCAGTTGTTGGGTAAAATGTTCTGTAATTATCTGTTAAAGTCCATTTGTTCTAGCGCATCGTTTAAGTTCATTGTTTCTTTGTTGACCTTCTGTCTTGATAACCTGTCGAGTGCTGTCAGTGAAGTACTGAAGTGCCCCAATATTATTGTGTGTTGTTATCTCATAGGTCTAGTAATAATTATTTTATGAATTTAGGAGCTCCAGTGTTAGATGCATATATATTTAGGATTGTGATGAACTTTTTGCAATGAATTTCACAGGAGTTCTTTGGAGCTTCTTATATTTGGATGTCTAGATCTCTAACATGGCCAGAGAAGTTTTCCTCAATGATTCCCTCAGATAAGTTTTCCAAACTTTTAGATTTTTCTTCTTCAAGAAGACCAATTATTCTTAGGTTTGATCATTTAACATAATCCCAAATTTCTTGAAGGCTCTGTTCCATTAAAAAAAAATTTTTTTTTCTTTGTCTTTGTCTGATTGGGTTAATTCCAAACCCTTGCCTTTGAGCTCTGAAATTCCTTCTTCTACTTGTTCTAGTCTATCACTGAAATTTTCCACTGCATTTTGTATTTCCCTAAGACTGTCTTTCATTTTCAGAAGCTGTGATTGTTTTTTCTTTATGATATCTATTTCTCTGGAAAATTTCTCATCCATATCCTGTATTGTTCTTTTTTTGAGATGGAGTCTCACTCTATTGCCCAGACTGAAGAGCAGTGGCACAATCTTAGCTCACTGTAACCTCTACTTTCCAGGTTCAGGTGATGCTCATACCTCAGCTTCCTGAGTAGCTGGAACCATAGGCATGTGCCACCACGCCTGGCTAATTTTTCATAGAATGGGGCTTCATCATGTTGGCCAGGCCAGTCTTGAACTCCTGACTTCAAGTGATCTGTCCGTCTTGGCCTCCCAAAGTGCTGGGGTTACAAGCATGAGCCACTACGCCTGGCCTATTTTGTTTTGTTTTTGAGATGGAGTCCTGCTCTGTTTTCCAGGCTGGAGTGCAGTGGAGCAATCTCGGCTCACTGAAACCTCTGCCTCCCAGGTTCAAGCAATTCTTCCACCTAAGCCTCCCGAAGAGCAGGGATTACAGATATGCATCACCAAGCCCAGCTAATTTTTATATTTTTAGTAGAGATGGGGTTTCACCATGTTGGTCAGGCTGGTCTTGAACTCCCAATCTCAGGTGATCAACCCACCTTGGCCTTCCAAAGTGTGGGATTACAGGCGTGAGCCATGCGCCCAGCCCTGTTTTTTTAAATTTAAGTTGCAATAATCAGCCTTCTAAATTCTTTATATGGCAACTGAGAGATTTCTTCTTGGTTTGGATCCATTGCTAGGGAGCTACTGTGATCTTTTGGGGGTGTTATAGAACCTTGTTTTTGTCATATTGCCAGAATTACTTTTCTAATTCCTTCTCATTTGGGTAGACTGTTTCTTCAAATTGTTCTTGAATGTATTTTTGATTGGACTGATTTTTTTTTAAGTTTACATTTTTTTTTTTTCTCTCTCTCTTAAGGATCAGACTTTAATGTTTATTTTAGCCTAAATTGATTCTTGATACTTGTAGGGGTAAAGACTCTGTATGAATCCTTAAAGAGAGTCTTTTGTGTGCTGGCTTTCCCCAGTGCTGGCTGTAGTAGTTATAATCTTGGTGTGTGGGTGAGTTCACTGTCTCCTATAGAGTTAGAATGGCAGGGAACTCTTGAAGTTTATCTCACTCTCTTGTGGTGTACATTTTATTTATTTAATTTTTTCCTGGCATTTTATTTCCTAAGTTGATGATTCCAGCTTCAGAGAAGGTATCCCCGGGATGGCTCAAGTTGTGGCTAAGGCAGGTGAGTAGATGTAATATCCAATGGTAGGCCAAGGTCCAGCCTTCATGAGGGTAACTGTGTGTGTATGTATGTGGGGAGCTCTCAATTAGATGTGTTGAGGATTTATCAGAGTGAAGAGTGGGAGTTACCTCAGCTCCCCTGCCAAGTTAGCAGGAAAGCTATTTACCTCACAGCCTCACTCCTGTCCTAGTGTTTCAGCTATTCAAATCAGACAGGCACCTCTTTTCATCTATAGTATTCCAAATAGGGAGTGATTGTGACTCTGCTTCTTGTACAGGCCTGAGGGGTGCTCTGTGGGGTGCTCCTCCTGTGCTCACCCTGGATTGTTCCAGAAGGGCTGTCTATAGGTGCATCCATGCTGCATTCCTGTGGAGGAAGACCCAGCTACATCTGCAGTGGAGTGCTGCAGGGAACAAGGACCTCTTCTCCAAGGTCCTTCATGATCACAGTGGCTGCCTGCCTGTTGCGGTACATGTGCAGACTTTCCTGCGCCCAGCACTGCAATTGTGTCTCTGCTGTGAGAAACTACCCACCAATGGAAAGTTCTGGAACTCAAGGCCTGCTATTTAGATTGTTTTGTCCCACAGAGTGATACTTTGATGTGGTGCTCTCCCCATTCTCCTAGCAATGGGGCTTCCTGAGAGCCAGACTGCAGTGATTGTCGCTGTTCTTCTGGGTTTAGCCACTCAGCAGGGCTACCAGGCTCCGGGTTTGTGCTGGGGAATGTCTGCAAAGAGTCCTGTGATGCGATCAGTCTTCAGGTATCCCAGTCATGGATAACAGCATCTGCTCTGGTAGATGTGGCAGGGGGGTGATGCAGACTCTGTGAGAATCCTTCGTTGTAGGTAGGTTTAGTGTGCTAGCTTTCTCAAATGCTGGTTATGCTAGCAGTGAAGTTGTCACACAGACAGACTGAGGTTAGCCAGGGTGTTCCAGGTAGTAGTTTTAGCTGTTTTCTCCTTCCTAGGAGCAGTTATTCTGTCATGAGTTGCCGTAATGGCCTGAGTTGGTTGGCCTCCAGTCAGGAGGGTGTGCTTTCAAGAGAGCACCACTTTCAGTATTAGCAGTAGGATCTGAGCTTGCCCTAAGTTGGCAAAGGGGAACTATTCTGGTTTCTCACATAATGGGCATTGCCATAAAGCTCCGAAGAGTTTACGTCTTACCAGGACAGGTAGGAAAAAATCATCAGATGGGGGCAGGGGTAGGGAGGTCTGAGCTCAGCCTCTCCTTGGGTGGGGCATGCTGCAGCCACTGTGGCGGATGAGGAGTGGTTCTCAGGCCAGTGGGGTTATATTCCAGCGGGATGTATTGCTGCCTCTGCTGTGCTGTATAGTTTGCCAGAGAAGTGGGGAATAGCGAGTAGTGAAAGGCCTTACCCAGCTCCCATGCAGTTGGCGAGGCCAGTGGTGCTCCTGCAGTGCACGCTAACAGCACCAAGTTTATGTGACTCCTCCGTAATTCTGCTGGCTGCCTTCCCCAAGAGCTCATGCGAGATATATTCAGGGATGACTTCCCTGGGCTTGCACTGGAGACTGGGAGTATCTACAAGGCTGTTCCTGCTGTGGCTTCTACTTTTACACTTCACATGGCTCCCTAAATCCATTCCACATCTAGGTAAGGTCAAATCCTTCTACTGTGATCTGGATTCTCAGATTCACCCAGGAGATGTGTGTTCAGAGGCAGGTTTTCCCCCTCTCACACTTTGGGAACTCAGTTTTTCACCTGACTCACAGAGTTTGCAGTGATCCTTCCAAAAGATCTGTGAATTCATTTGGTTTTCCTGGTACTTTCCTGTGGTGGTTTTTGGAATAGTTCACAGTGTGAATCTCCACACACTGTTCTGTCTGTCCAAGTAGGAGATGCACATTAGCTTTGCCTCCCATCTACCATCTTCCTCCCATCCAACAAGAGTTTTTAGATAGGGAATGTCATGATTAGATATGTATTCTACAATGTTTAGAGAGAGGATTGTAAAATAACAAAACTGAACTTGAGAGACTAGAGTCTGGAGAGGGATAATAGTGATAATGGGACTCAAGAAGTTTAGGAATCAAGATCAATAGGATTGATGGATGGCTGACAGGTGACAGTCATTACCCGTTTTTTTGTTTGTTTTTTGAAACAGCATCTTGCTCTGTCACCCAGGCTGGAGTACAGTGGCATAATCTCAGCTCACTGCAACCTCCACCTTCTGGGTTCAAGTGATTCTCCTGCTACAGCCTCTCGAGTAGCTGGGACTACAGGCATGTGCAACCACGTACCATGAACCACCATGTCTCGCTGACTACCCGGTTTCTACTGTGTAAAACTGGATATATGGTGATGCCATTTACTGGACAGGGAATAATAGAGATTTGTTTTTAGGCTGGACATGGTGGCTCACACCTGCAATCCCAGCACTGCTTGGGATTGCCCCAGATCACCTGAGCCCAGGAATTTGAGACCAGCCTGGGAAACACAGTGAGACCTCGTCTGTACTAAAAATTGAAAAAAAAAAAAAAAATCAGCCAAGTTTAGTGGCACACGCCTGTAGTCCCAGCTACTTAGGAGGCTGAGGCAGAAAGATCCCTTGAGCCCAGGGGTTGAGGCTGCAAAGAGCCTGATCTCACCACTGCACTCCAGCCTAGTTCTCAAAAAAAAAAAAAAAAAAAGATACTTGTTTTCATTGTTATGGTTGTTGGCTTACAAAAGAGATGATGAGTGTGTCAGTTTTGTGGGGTTTTTTCCCCAATTGAATTAGTGTCTTTTTATTCTCTTAGTAATCTCTGCCAGGGTCAACTACTTCCACTGTAGGTGATAAAAGGTATAAGGCTCCACTTCAGATGTTGGCACTGCCAAGAGCGTGGTCTTTCCCCTTTACTGCAACTCAGAATTAAAACTTTTGCTTCTTATTTTTTATATTCCAGTTCCAGCAGTAGTTTCCACTGCGGAAGTTATCTAATGACAGTCTTACTCTTTCTGGTAGTGGCTTACTCCCATGCTCTAGCTTCTCCAGGAACATTACAGGATGGATTTAGTTTAACTATGGATTAAAATAAAAGGTATTCTCTCAAATGAGTTTAAATGCATTTTATTTTTAGAAAACCTACATGACACATTTTTCTTAAAAACAATGCGTCCACTCCATGCATCCACAGTCAAAATAAATGAAGAGCTCAAGATGACATTAGTCCCATTTGTCTTAAGTTCTGAGGTTGTGTGGATGACAAGCAGCAGCCAGTTATGATGACAGGTGATAGATTCAAAGTAACTGCCAAATTTGTTAATATTTTTTCCATTTCTGAACCACCCTTAAAGAAAGTCATTTATGGGGTCACACTATCTTTATGATAGTCCAACAGAGCAACCACGCCATCTGGATTCATGTTTTCACCAATAAAGAACTAGTAACTTTTGCAATTAGCAAGGATGTGCTGGATTTGTTCTATAGCCTCTGTCACAAAAGGTTTTACTCTTTCTGGTCTCTGTTCTTTAAGTTTGTCTTTGATTGTTTTCATGTAATCTTTGATATAGTTCTTGTAGGCATTTCTGGTGAAGCTGGTTTCTTGCGAGTGATGGTTTGTGACAGTATCAACAACAGTGATTACTATGATTTTGGTGCCTTTGCCCTCAGGACCTTCAGCGGAGGCATTTCCACCAATAAGCAAGTCATCAGTGTCACCCTCTGTCCTACTGACCATCTTCCCCTTCACCACCAGGCACAGCACATCTGCAATCTCCCAAATCTTATAAATATGGAGTAACATCTGTCTCATCATAGCTGATGAGATGCTTGTAAACAATCAAGACGGCAGCTGAAGGGAGACAGAGGACAGCAGTGCTAGCTTAGCAGCTAGCCTCCACCACCCTCGCCCAGAGCTCCCGGTTCCTGCTAGCTTTATTCCATTACCATTGTTTCTTTTTCTGTACACTCACATTTAATTATAGTTTTCTAAAACGAAATAACTGCTTGAAAAATTTCTCTGGTTTTATATAAAACCCAAACATCAAATTCAATTTTGCTATTATTACCATCACATTGACAATTTATCTATAATGCTTCCTATTAGCTCTTCTGTTTAAAACTCAAAAAGAAAGATCCATATATCATTTTACAGGAATTTCAGAACTACCCATTATGCTTACATATAAGTAAACAAGTATTTGGCATATCCACAAATTTTACCTTCACGCATCTAGAAGACACAGAATTTGTTTAGAGGACTTTACACCACATTACTTCTTTTTTTTTTTTTTTTGAGATGGAGTCTCACTCTTGTCACCCAGGCTGGAGTGCAATGGCACGATCTAGGCTCACTGCAACCTCTGCCTCCCAGGCTCAAGCGATTCTCCTGCCTCAGCCTCCCAAGTAGCTGGGATTACAGACAGGTACCACCATGCCTAGCTAATTTTTGTATTTTTAATTGAGACAAGGTTTCATCATGTTAGGCAGGCTGGTCTCAAACTCCTGATCTCAGGTGATCCGCCTGTCTCCGCCTCCCAAACTGCTGGAATTACAGGCGTGAGCCCCGCACCCAGCCACCACATTACTTTTTGACTTGTTTTTTCAAAATGGCCTCAACAATTGTCCTCACCCTGTGCACATTGCTATTCATGCTGTGACTTTGCTTTTCTTATCATAGGGAACGGAATCTGTTTCCCTCACCCTATAAATATGGGCTAGCCCTGCGCTAGATTTTGCCCTACAGAACTCCATAGAACCTAACCTAGAGTTTAAGAACCCTTATAGCTCCTCCTCTCACCTTCTTGGAATGTGGTACTTCAAAATAAAAAAGCCCAAGCTAGCCTTCTGACAGATAAGGCCACAAAGAAAAAGCCCCAGCCAACAGTACCAACTTCCTGACACAAGAACAATTTTTCTGGTTTTATATACAACCCAAATAAATGAGGGTGAGTCATTTTGGACCATCGATACCAAGCTGAACCATCACATGATTGCAGAAGGAATGCTAGGTGAGATCAGCAAATGAACTGCACACTTGAGCCTAGCTCAAATTGCAAATTCACAGAATTCTGAGAAAATCAACTGTTTTAACCCAAAAAGTCTGAAACAATTACCTATTTTTTAGGGAGGTGTGGGCAGTTTGTTTTTCTGGGGCAGGGTCTCGCTCTGTCACCCAGGCTGGACTGCAGTGGCATGATCACAGCTTACTTCAGTCTTGACCTCCTGTGCTCATGTGATCCTCCAACCTCAGCTTCCTGAGTAGCTCAGACTACAGGCACATGCTACCACACCCAGCTAGTTTTGTGTTTTTGTAGAGATGGGGTTTTGCCATGTTGCCCAGCTGGTCTCAAACTCCTGGGCTCAAGCAATCCATCCACCTTGGCCTCCCAAAGTGCTGGGATTATAGGCTTGAGCCACTGTGCCCAGCCACACAATTACCTAATTTTTAATTTCTTTTCTATTTTGAAAATGTAGAAAAATTTACTGAATATATAAACTAAGCACTTTTCTCATGGGAAAATCATAAACAACATCACATTTACTTTTAATATTTGCTTTGCACCTAAACTTAAGCCTTCTTTAAAACAAAATTACCAGAACTATAATCTTAAGATTCAGTCATCCATCCATTTATTAATCACCCTACTATGTTCCAGAACCAGAGAAACTGACCATGTATCAGTGAACAAATAAATATTTTAAAAATCCTTGCCCTCTCAGAGTTTACACATTGGGGAGTTACAGACAACTCAATTTTAAAATACATTTTTTCTGATATGTTAGTACTACAATGACATCCATAATTTTAAAGGAAAGAACATGTATAGAGAAATGTGCATATTATACTAAAAAGCACTCTTACCCTCATGCCAAGCACCAAGAACCCAATCTCTTCCATTAATGGGTACTTGCTGACCTGTTGCTGAATCTTCTCAGATGAGGCAAAAGGATCATAGCTTTTTTGTCCTATCTTTACATCCATTATACAGGGCTTATTAAATTTATGGGTCACATCTTCCAGTTTTAGGTATAAATCTGTTATTAAAGAAACATACTAATTAGTAATGGGCAAACATATTACTACTCAAGTACTCGTCAGGGAAAAACAAAACGAGAAAATCCTAAAACAGAGAAAAAAGTTAAAATAAATCTAGAGTCAATAATTATTCTTACTCTATCTAAAAAAAAAAATTTATAACAAGTATTAAACATCACTGAGAAATTCTTGCAGGAGGTGAATTACATAAATTCAACTATAAGCAAAAGACGGCAGATACAAGGTTTCCGACAATACAAAAAAGGCAATGGGATCATTTCAAAGCTTTTCCAGAATGCATTTCCCTTGTAAATACAATTTATGCCACGTGTCTCAGCAGATTTCTTAGTATTTTAATAATTTTAAAACATCTATTCATTTAAACTTAGTAATAGGAATAAATCCTTCCCACAGAGTAACAGAACAGAAGTACAGATTAAGAAACGGCAAACTAATCCAAATGATAATCACTGTCAAACATACATTCTAGTCTTACTAATTTCAAAGGAAAAATAAAAAAAAAAAATAAGTATCTTGACTTTTTATTTTTTTGTGACAGGGTCTTGCTGTGTTGCCTGGACTAGAGTGCAGTGGCCAATCTTGGCTCACTGCAACCTCCTCCTCCCAGGATCAAGCAATTCTTGTGCCTCAGGCTCCTGAGTAACTGGGATCACAGGCCACAGCCTGGCTGATTTTTATATTTTTAGGAGAGATAGTATTTTACCACGTTGGCCAGCCTGATCTCAAACTCCTGACCTCACGTGATCTGCCCACCTCGGCTTCCCAAAGTGCTGAGATTAGAGGTGTGAGTGACCATGCCCAGCCCATCTTGCTTCTTTTTAGAACACAGGTATTCCCCAAAAGTTGGTCTGTAAATCATGTTGACATCCTGCATACATCTTTCCACAAAAAAAATTAAATAGAGATTCAAATAAAAGCCCCAGTTATCTACATAGCTGACCTGCTTATAGTTTTAGCTTGAAAGCAAGTATCCACGTCCCCTGAGGGAAGCAGTAAGGAAATAAATTCTTTCTCCTTTCCTGGGTTAAAGAATTGTCTCAAAGTTCCGAATGAGATCATGAATCATTTTTTAGTTAGAAATGTAATAAGAAGTATTTCTCCTCAAAGACAGAAAAGATTACTATGAACCAACATGACAAATTAAGGTTAGAGAATGTCTGTGTTTTCTCTGAATTAAACAAATGGGTAGCAGGGGTAAGAGAAGCCTTACTCTCTGATGTCCCTTCATTATCCCTGTCCCAGCAAGACTAGCATAGTTATTAAATTACAATAAAGAAATTTGTGCTCAAACAAAAGTAAGAACCCAGTTAGGGTTTGAAAAAGTGTTAAACCCCTCAGATTTAAAAGGTATAAATCTTCTCCTTCAAAGGATAAGAGGTACTTTTTATCCCTTAGTCAAAGACGATGAGAGCAAGGTTATAACTCTGTAGAACTAGGTGAAGTTAAGCCCAAATATGACAAAAAGGTTACTGCAGTCCAAGGGAGCAGCACTGACACACCCCAGGAGCCCTCCACACCTGAAAGAAAAGTTCTCCCAGACAGACACCTTCAGGGTAAAAGAAAACAAAAGATCTTGACACAGACATGAAACTGTTGTCTGTGAAAGCTAATGAGACAAGTAGAAAAATATCTTGAAGGAGCTGGAACACACCCAAGCTTCTGTGTCTAAAAGATAACCACGAATGGTATGAAAGAAGAAAGCAACACAGGATAGTTACCTTCAGATTTTCTCCTCCCATCTCCAATCATCTTAAGCAAAAAAGAAGAAAACAGACCCAGCCCCTCTCTAGGACTACATAATAATTTCAGTAAAAAGACTTGAATTTCAAATACCAGAAAAAAACTAATTAGATTGTAATATATAGTACAGTAGATCCTTGGCATTCATAAATTTATTATCATGAATTTAGACTCAAGAGACTCCACAAATCTTACTGAAGTAAAGTTGTATATGGGAGTATAAAGATAGTGAGAGAACCTAGCTGTCATAGCCTTTATACCTCAGTGTAGAGTTAGTATCTTCTACATGTCAATTTGGTAGTGATTAAAAACAAACAACATACTGCTTCTTTATGATAAGATAAAGATGACAGAAGCTAGGGTAGAGACTTTGCAAATCTGAAATAAAATCACCTATCTCCACCTTTTTCTCTTTAAAAGGAGGAAAATACAAATGCAAACTCTATATATAGTGGAAATACAATACGTCTTTGCTGAATAAATGAGTGTTTGCCCTTCCTATTCCTATGGTCCAGTGGAACTTCAGACTTGGCCTTTCCTCACGCTATAATAAATTGAGGCATCCCTTCAGTAAATATCGACAAGTATAATGCGTTCTATTTGATGTTTAGTTAGATTAGCCAAATGTTTTCTTTACTTTACTTTCAGGTTCTTGTTATGTTTCATATGTTTGGAATTACCAAATAACTGCTAAATCATTTCTTATTAGCCTTCAGAAATAAAACCATAAGTTAAGCCTACTGAAGACTGGTTTGGTGTTTTCTTTCCATTCTCTAATCTCAAATTTTTTTAAGTAAAAATAAGAGTTTGAGATGCTCATTTCTATCCTTCCCTCTGAGTTAAAAAAATAAATATCAAAACCTGCTTTAGAGATGCAGAATTCTTAAGAAAGAATGTGATGCCATGTATCTCACAACTTAACTGCAAGTGCTTTTGAAAAAGGTAAATAGAGAAATAGGGCATGAAAGTCTTACTTTAAAAGTCTTACTTTACCTACTTATTTAAAGTCTTACTTTACTAAGTATTGTTGTCTGGGTTGGTCTCCATCTTATAAACATTGAGTTGCAATGTAATGTATTTATTCTGTATCATAGACAAAGAAATAAAGACCCAGTGTTTTCTTGTTTTTTTTTTTTTCCTTTTAGACAAAGAAGTTTTAAAAACACTTGATTAGAATAGACAGGATGTCACTGTGTCATTAGCATGTCTGCCCAGCTCAAGAACTATCCTCAGACCTACAGAAGTGGTCCCTTTGCCAGCACCATCATACTTTGGGAATCCAGCCCGTGGGCCACAGTCACTGGGGCAGGAGCAAATATCTGATACAAGCTTGGCCAGTCTTGCCAATTTGGAACTGGAACGCAGAGAAAACCTGTTGCTGACCTCTGTGGATGACTGGTACTATATAACATGCAAGTCCCTTGGTAGGGAAGGGAGAGACGTGGATAGCAAGGAAGGCAAAGGAGAGAAGAGGAAGGGTTAAGAAAATATGCAGAGAGAGATCTCCCCGGGCTAGAGTTCAGATTCTGGTTCCAGTCGCATCTTAGACTCAAATGCATGACCCTTGGTTTTCATAAGACACCCTCATATCCTTATAAGAACTTATCCTTTTTGTTTAATCAAGTTCAAGTTTATTTCTGTAACTTGTGCCCAAAGAATCTTAACTGAGATGATAAAGTTTAAAGCAACTGCTTTGGAAGAAGGAAAGGTACGCTCAAATCTCAACTTTATCATTTGCTAGTCTGTGACCTCAGGAGCACTTCTCAAAACCTCAATTATATGTAAAATGGAGATAATTATAGACTCTACCAGCAGGGATATTAAGAAGACTAAATGACACGATGTACAGTAAAGCACTCAGCATAGTGTCAGTCCTGTCCTATAAATGAAGGTTACATATTCCCACATTCTCTCCAAAATAAAATTTCATATATTCTATATGTAATTACTGTCAAGGCACACAAGTGAAGAAAACAGATAAAAATTCTGCCTTCATAGAGGTGCTTTTGAAGAGTTGAAATAGCATTACATTTAGCATAATGGCTGCTACATATTTGGTACTCACTGAATATTTATTAATTTCACCTGTAAGTGTATATACATATTAAACAAGCAAGTCACTGATAAATATTAAAACCTGCTAACTATGTTAGGTCACCAGTGAGTCCAGGTCTAACTTCAGTATTCAGTATAAATAAAAATACAAGATGATTCCCTGGAGTCTGTTCTTTCCCTTCCAGACGAGACAGGCATAATAACACAAAATAAAAAGATGTAGTCATAACTCAATTATGCACTTGATAATGGATATTCTCCAACCCTCAGGCTAGTATCAAGCCTTACTCTTTAGTTCAATATTAAAAAGAATACCTATATATAATAAACCTACTTATTACATATTGATTTCATCTCAAGTTAAAGTAACTCTCTTTTGCATGTGTCATAACTGCAAAACACACTCAAATCTGACCACTAACCTCTAAGTAGGCCCTTAAAGTTGCTCGACTATCTTACTCTATTTCCCAAATCTCCTCACTTTTCCATCCTCTGAGACTACTATTTCATCATTCCTTCCCCCCTCATCCATAAGCTCAGCTTGCCTATTTTTTTTTTTAATTCTCAAGAAAAAGTTACAGATTAGTCAAGGTTATAGACGGTAAAGGTTACTGCAGTAAATATGAGTTGGGTTTTCTCTGATGCAATATTAACATTAAAAAGATGATGGCAAATAGGAAATTTGTTCTAAGACTCATCCAAAATAATCTAATGAACTAAAAATAAAATAGATTTTTGCTGTTGTTATTGTTGTTTTTGTTTGAGACAGGTCTCAATCTGTCACCCAGGCTGGAGGAAAGTGGTACTGTCATAGCTCACTGCAGCCTCAAACTCCTGGGCTAAAGCGATCCTCCCACTGCAGCCTCCTGAGTAGCTGGTACTACAGGTGCATGCCACCACACCCAGCTAATTTTTATATTCTTTTTTCTTTTTTTGAGAGAGGGTCTCACTCTGTCACCCAGGCTGGAGTGCAGTGGCACGATCTCCGCTCACTGCAACCTCCACATCCTGGGTTCACGCGATTCTCCTGCCTCAACCTCCTGAGTAACTGGAACTACAGGTGCCCGCCAACATGACTGGCTAATTTTTGTATTTTAGTAGAGAGAGGGTTTTTACCATGTTGGCCAGTCTGGTCTCAAACTCCTGACCTCGGGTGACCCACCTTCCTCAGCCTCCCAAAGTGCTGGGATTATAGGCATTAGCCACCATGCCTGGCCTAATTTTTAAAATTTATTGTAGATATAGAGCCTTGTTATATTGCCTAGGCTGACCTTAAACTCCTCCTTAAGCAATCCTCCTACCTTGGCCTCCCAAAGTGCTGAGATTACAGGTGAGAGCCACTGCAGCTGGCAAGACAGATATGTTCTATCTGGAATAGTTTAAGTTCACTCTGTTCAAGGTCAAGAATACAGACTATATTAATATGATGTTTGGAAAATACCTTGTAAAATAATTATAATATGATTATTTCATATGATGTAGTTTATAGGTAAAGGCAGAATATTAGAATAGAGCTTATTTTTGCATATATATACATAGACGTGTGTATCATAAAGATAGAAAGCATAATTAATTAGATTTACTTTTCTAATTCTGGAAACTCTATTTAGGACTCTTATGAAGCCAGTCCTGCACAAGTCTAGGGACTGGCACTTGTAAACCCCAGATCTAAGAGACAGTCTGTAAAGCTTAGTGCTGGTACTTGTATAACAAATAAAAGGATATCTACTCTTCATAAATATGTGGAGTTCATTTCAAAAGGTAACAATGTTTAGGAATATAGTTATGGTTAAGAGGCTTTCGTCAATAACCTATCATTTATTAATTTATATAAAGTATATAAAGAATTTCTATAGTTGTTTAATTTTGAGGTAGAGACCATGAAAATACCACGTTAGGAAATACAACACTTCCTGCTGTTTTAAGCAGACTAAATAAGATCTCTCTGTGGCTTTACCAAGGATATTGTTTTCATGCTCAAAATATTTGTATATTTCATGATGCTGATGATAGTATAAGATTACATTAGATTAAGTGAAGTAACTCAGGAATGGAAAACCAAACATCATATGTTCTCATTCATAAGTGGGAGCTAAGCTATGAGGATGCAAAGGCATAAGAATAACACAATGGACTCTGGGGATTCTGAGGAAAGGGCAGAAGGCGGGTGAGGGATAAAAGACTACACATTGGGTACACTGCTCGGGTGATGGGTATGCCAAAATCTCAGAAACCACCACTAAAGAACTTATTCATGTAAACAAACACCACCTGTTTCTCAAAAACCTATTGAAATAAAAAAAAAATTGCCTGGGTGCAGTGGCTCACACCTGTAATCCCAGTACTTTGGGAGGCCAAGGCAGGTGGATCACAAGGTCAAGAGTTCGAGACCAGCCTGGTCAACATGGTGAAACCCTGTCTCTACTAAAAATACAAAAATTAGCTGGATGTGGTGACATGTGCCTGTAATCCCAGCTACTCGGGAAGCTGTGGCAGAAGGATCCCTTGAACCCAGGAGGCGGAGGTTGCAGTGAGCCAAGATTGTACCACTGAACTCCAGCCTGGGTGACAGAGTGAGATTCCGTCTCAAAAAAAATAATAAAATAAAAAATAAAGATTACATAAGGTGATTATGAATGAAGAAAACTTTTCTATTTTGTTAAATATATATAATTAAATATAATTATCTTACACATACATTAAATATACATATTGTTTTATAATACATTAGGTATAAAAAAATTCCTTTAGCTAATTTTCTATAGCTAGTCTTGATGCCCTAAGAAAAAGACGTAAAAAGTGCCCGACAGAAAAGTCTCGAAAAGTCTACAGATAACTAAATAGTAAAGATGAAATAACTAGTTCCTTTAAAGGGAAGGCAACAGGGAGGGCATTTAGGGAATTGAAGGAGTACTTATCGATATCTCCTTAATCAATATTGTTGATTTCATAAATTATGGAAATATGGGTTTCAAGTTTCATTAAGTTTTTCCTTACCCTATCTGGAAAATCTACTAGGTATTAGCTACCATCCTGATTTCTAAACCTCTCAAAAAAGGAGGAAAGACCAGATGAAGAACCACTGTTCAATTATGAAGCCAACTGGAAAAACAGATCATATGGTTTGGCTCTGCACTTCCACCCAAATCTCAGCTCCAATTGCAATTCCCACATGCTGAGGGAGGAACCTGGTTGGGGGGTGATTGGATTATATGGGTGTTTTCCTCCACATTGTTCTCATAATAGTGAGGGAGTTATCATGAGATATGATGGTTTTAAAAGTGGCAGTTTCCCCTGCACTTTCTCTCTCCTACCACCATGTAAGATGTGCCTTGATTCCCCTTCACCTTCCACCATGATTGTAGGCTTCCTGAGGCCTCCTCTGCCATGCAGAACTGTGAGTTGACTAAACTTCTTTTCTTTGCAAATTATCCAGTCCCGGGGAGTATCTTTAAAGCAGTATGAAAAATGGACTAATACAAGAGACAAGACCTTTCTTTTCCATATCAATCTTCAGCTATTTCTAAGAACAACACAAGTTGAAAGCAGAAAGAATAACAAGTAGAGACCTGGGGCCCCACATTTGGGGTAAAGGAAGAGGGATGTAACAGACATGTATGTCAGCTTGTTTCAGTTCATGCTTCCTGCAACATGACTAGTAGCTAGATCCAGAAAACTGCCAATCAATCAGGCTAGAGATTATATTTTGAAAACTCTCAATTTTTCCAAACCTACTCGATGTTACACTTTTCTGTCCCTCCAAATAATTATACCGAAAGGTTTTGGATGCTACATGTATAGCCTTTTATGTGTTTATACACAGGTACAAATGATATTTATTATATATAACTAGCCTGGAATGTTCAAAGCTAATTGCCAACAAATGTTATATTTTTCAAATTCCACTGTTCGTATTCTAAAATTAGATAATCGTGGTGATTGTACAGTTCTGGGAATATACTAGAAACACTGAGTTGTATGCTTTAAATGGGTGAGTTTTATGGTATGTAAATTATATCTCAATAAAACTACCATAACAAAATTAAAAGAAAAAAACCCCGTTGGTCAGAACATTCTTATTCTTCAAATTATTATTATGTAAGAATTTGTTGAACAAGTTGGCTTTCAGCATTTTACTATTTCGGATTATTAAAAACAGTATCAGCTTTATAAAACTCCACTCTGAACACGTAAGAAAAGACACCCAAACAACAACAAAACCAACAGGAAATAATGTCATAGTTTAAGAGCACATAAAACACAGTAATGCAAACAGTAGTATTCTACTAAAATTTAAGAAAATATGTTTTCATGATCCTGTGAGCTAAACATGCACATAAGTTTGCCATCTTATATTTCTTTCATTTACAATCAAAAGGATAAAAACACGAAGATGATTATATGAAACTGCTAGTAAAATCAAAGAAAACAATCTACGTGGTCCAACAGTTTTGTCCAACTTCTTCCAGAGCTAACGAAGTAGGAAATAAATAGAAAATCCCTTGAGGCAATTGTTGGTACTACTGGACCACTCTGTTATCATATATAACTTTATTCCTTGTCCTTTTTTAACCTTCAGTTTATATTTTCTCCTCTCTTCACTCAGCTTCCTTACTTCATCCTCTCATCTTAGTAGCACCAATATCTCCATTTGTTTTCAAATGAGAGAATTAGAGTTTATACAGTATTTTCACATAAGATAACATGCATCTTTGCAACTCTGTGGTATTACTTTCTATTTGTAGAAAAGGTGGAGCTCAAAAAGGTTAGTGAGTTAGCCAAGTTCACAAAACTTGTAAATAACCAAGATAGAGGCCAAATATTTTAACTTCAAAGTTACTGCTCCTTCTATATTAGCATAGCTGAACTTCAAGATTATATAGTATTAAAGGCCAAAAAGACTGATTACTAGCAATCCTTTGATTATTTAAATCATATGCTAGTAGTTCTAAACTAAAAATGTTATCTTTAATTAAAATATTTCTTCTCTTATCCAAATTCTTTCTGTATACTCTATTCATAGTACGTATGCTGTGTTTCCTAGTTATGCTACTCTTTCCAAACAATCTTTTAAACTAAGCGTTTAATTATCTAGATTTTTAATCAAACACCATCCTCAGCAACCTTTGTTAATTTTTCAGCATCACTTTATGGAAGAATAATGATTTACTCTAAATTAAACAGCAATCAGAAGCAATGTTCACTGGAATCTAGATACTGTAACTTCTCCTTTCCTTTATCTCATTTCTAGCATTTCTGAAAACTTCCACTTACCACAAAGGGGGAAAGAAAAGGAAGACATTAAATGGAAAGGTCTACAAAGCAAAGGAGTTTCTACAGGCATGTGCGAGAGATTATATAGAGAATGATGACCAAATCTGGGGCAATCATAATGACTTGTGAAGTAATTTAAACAAAATGTTTATCTGAATCATAGACAAATATGTATGTGCGTGTGTGTGTGTGTGTGTGTGTGTGTATAAATATATATATATATATGAATAAAAAGACCTGTAAGTCCACAAAAAGAAGGAAGGAATTAAGAGAGGGAGGAAGGAAAAAAGATAGTTGATGGAGCTTCAGTTCACTTTCTTTTTTTCCATACAATTAAAGTACAGGGGAATCCTAAATAAAAGGGAGCCATCGATTTACTATTAGCTAGCTGAGGAGACTCACAGAGAGATACCACGGTTCCCTATTAGTGAAACCTGGCATACGAAGTCAGTAAGTCAAAGGAAGACAAGAACTGACAAAAGGAATAGGCAGCCACAGACTGGAATCCCCTTCTCTTTCTGTCCTCAAAGTGTGCTTCAAGAACTATCCACATCAGAAACACTCATGGCTTTTATTTAACAAGGATATCACTACACTCCAACATACAAAAAAATGTCTGTATAAAAAAAAATGTCTGGGAGTTGGGCTTACACATTTGCATTTTAACAAGACCACAGGTTATTTTTAAACCCATTGAAGTTTGAAGCTCTTGCCCCTCAATTCACCTTTGTTAATGGTTAGTCAGTCAAGCTGCTTGTTTAATTAAATTGTGTATGCTCTGGTAAAGGCCTTCTGGGGGCAAATACTGCTTCAGGTATTAGTCAATCTTAAAAAAGAGAAATTCTGCACCCTTATTTAGGTCATTTTATTCTCTATGAAACTTACCAGTGTTTTTCAAAGGACTGTAATGTAAAGCCTAGAGGTGAGGGATAAAGGAATAGGTTAAGAGACAGGGAGGAAGTCATGCAGAGACAGTACTTTTCTTGATTTTTAAAACATTACTCAAAATGGGAAAAGAAACTGCACAGTAAATTAGGACAGATCATCTGCAAATTAAGATAGCATTAAGTATATATGCTTCCATTCAACTATAAGAGATTGACCATTTACTTGTATATGCCATTTTAAAAATGGTTATGAAAACTAAAGTATTAATAAGTTTTATTTAGTAAAAGAAAGCTTAGAAAGCAAAACATACATATTTTATACATACTAGGTCAAATTTTAATTTTACATAAGGCCTTTAAAGAAGCTACGCTCATGAATTAAAAGATAATTTTTATGAAAAGGTTACCATTTGGTGCAGTGGGAGGCGACCAGATGCCATAATATTTTGGTAAATATTTTCGCAGATGTAAAAGAACACCATCAGTACAGTCAGCAGCATAAACCTGAAACAGAGAAATATAACACTGCTAGGTTCCTATAATGCTTTGTAACTGCCCTGCACATTTCTCAGATAAAATATATTATGCTGAATCATAATTCATCTGGTTTGGCTTCAACCGCAAGTAAATTTGGAACAAGCAAAAAATATTACTGTGGGTCTCCAATGAGTAACTATATATTATTTAGAGTACTCTCTTCTTGGTTAACTAATTGTAGCCTTTTACTGTCCTTGGACTATTTTACAACTTTGTAAGTTACAGATATTGATAGCAAATGCAAAATGACTCTTGTCCATAAACATGTAAATAAATTCTGGTCAGAGGATGTTCTTCTGACTTTCCTCCATGCATCCTGAGAGTAGGAAATGTAGTGTCCATATGAAAATTCATTTCAAAATTCCATTATTCCACATAAATGTGTGTTTCTTTGACTTCTCTTTTGTATCAGTTTTAAAATCTACCTGGTTCCCTCATTAAACAATAAGTTAAAGCAAATCTTTAACACATATTTATTTTATATCTCTAAGTGGATTTTTGCTTTTATCTCACTGAAGTTTACAGGTGTAAAATGCTTATGAAAACTTGTTTTAGAATCTAATTATATATGCCAGCCCATATTAATGTCAACTAGCTGTATGCAACATAATTCTTCAGAATAAACTCAAGTGTAGCAGACTCTTGGCAGACCACATGTGGTACACTGTATTTCCCAGACTCCCCTGTTGAAATGTTAGGAGAAGTGATATTAGTCACTTCCAGGCCAAGGTAATTTAGAGCAAGTATACCTGAATGTCCCTCCATTCCTAACACAATGACCATGGGTGCAGAGTCGAGGATGAGCTAATTACAAGACAGAGGAATAAAATAGATCTCTGTGTACTGATCTAAAGAACTCCATGATGTATTTATAAATGAAAAAGATAAAAGGCATATTACATATGAATATATATAGCAGGTTCATGAAATTAAGTAAGATACACATGTGTGTATCATCTCTGTAAAGGCACAGGAAAAATTATAAATATGCACTGAAAACTACTCATAGTTTAATTCTGAAATGGAAATGAAAGAGGGATAAATTTTTTCTTCTGATTTTTAATATTTTTTAAAAGTAGTGGGACTGGTGTTTACTGTAATATGCCAGACAAGATAACCTAAAAATCTTTCTATCTAGAAATGTAGAATAAAATATAACAAATATTTTCTTAAATGCATAGCTGAGCTCTCAAGGAAAAAAAAAGGGAATTCTTCTTAGTTGTGCATGCTTAGTGCAATTCTTCTCAGTTTTCGCATGAAACAAAAGTGTTAACCTGAGCAGTGATGTTTGGGCTTCACAGAGGTTCACTCAAGACTTAAACCAAAGGATCTCAGAACTCGGGGACAAGGCAGAGCTGAGGACAGTTACTATACTAAAACATAGAGAGTAAATAAAATTCTAAATCCTGAACTTCGCTTCCTTCTCCCTCCCCCAACCACTAAACTCCAAGAATGCTGGCAGCTAAGCTGATAGAGAAAAACAGAGAAGCGGCAAATAAACAATATCAGGAATGAAAAGGGAATCTCAACTGATAGAGCAGAAATTGTTTTTAAATACTAGGAAAAGCTTTGTCAAGTGGGCAATTTTGTATTAAAAAGGTAATCTAGGCCAGGTGCGGTGGCTAACACCTGTAATCCCAGCACTTTGAGGGGCTGAGGTAGGTGGATTACCTGAGGTCAGGAGTTCCAGTCTAACATGGCAAAACCCCATCTCTATCAAAAATACAAAGATCAGCTGTCGTGGTGGCATGAGCCTATAATCCCAGCTACTCAAGAGGCTGAGGGAGGAGAATCACTTGAACCTGGGAAGCCAAGGTTGTAGTGAGTACAGAGATAGCGCCACTGCACTTCAGCCTGGGCAACAGAGCAAGATCATGTCTCAAAAAAAAAAAAATATTGTACTATCACACTAACAAATAAAAAAACCGAAAGGCTGAAGTGTAGTGGCCCAATCTCAGCTCACTGCAACCTCTGCCTCCTGGGTTCAAGTGTCTTTCCTGCCTCAGTCTCCCAAGTAGCTGGGATTACAGACATGATAATATAGAAATCCATTTTTGTATTTTACCTATTAACAGATAAAAGAAGGAAACTCCCATGATCATTTCAATAGATATCAAAAAGGTAGTTGGAAAATATTCACTATTCATTCATGCTTTAAATTGTTTCCTAAAACTAGAAGGGTCAGGCATTGTGGCTCATGTCTGTAATCACAGAAGTTTGGGAGGCAGAAGCAAGAGGATTGCTTGAGCCTAGAAGTTCAAAACCAGCCTGGATAACACAGTGAAACCTCATCTCTACAAAAAAACTTTTTAAAAATTAGCCAGGCATGCTGGCCTGTGCCTACAGTTCCAGCTACTGTGGGGAGGTTGGGGTAGGGGTGGGGAGATACTGAAGTGAGAGGGTCGCTTGAGCTTAGGTGTTCAAGACTAGCCTAGGCAACAAAGTGAGATCCCATCTCTACAAAAAATACAAAAATTAGCTGGGCTTGGTGACACACGCCTGTAGTTCCAGTTACTTAGGAGGAAGAGGCTAAGGTGGGAGGATAGCTTGAGCCTAGGAGGCAGAGGTTGCAATGAACCGAGATCGTGCCACTGTATTCCAGCCTGGGCAACAGAGCCAGATCTATCTCAAAAAAAGAAAAAATCAAAACAGAAAAGATGCTATGTATCATCCCTTTCCCACTCCACCCTTCTCCACCTAAGAAGCTGACTTAAATCAACTGCATCAGTGACGTCCTTTGCCTTCTTGCCCTTAGAAGACAAAAATAAGAGACTAGAGGGTATAAGAAGAGTTGAGGTCAGTTATTTATTTCTCTAGTTTCCTCCTTAACAGGTCATATCTTCTCATAAAGTTAACCTTCCCTGGGATCTAGGAACCGTTCTCTCCACATCAGGCCCAGGGATGGTATAATATTATAACATCTCTTGCATGTTGCCATAAGCTCTGACCCTACCTTTGTAAATAGTTCCTTTATGAAACCAACTGAGCATACCATTCGTTTCTTGACAAAATGTTGCCTCACACAGAGGGTAATTTCAATTTCCTTAACCTGAGAAGAAGTATCTACCACAAACACAGAATAAGAATCCAAGAATTGAAATAGAAAATACTAGACTGAATCACATAAAGATAAGCATTGTTTTCCAAGAAGCTTTTGTTTCCATTACATACACACAGTGACCATGCTGTCAAGTATGTGTCTTACTGTGAGTCACCACCAGACAACTCTGAAAAACACTTTGAATACAATGAAACAAATCTTACCTCACTTACCATATTATAGAATTCCAGCTCTCTTGGGCCCCTTGGAGGTGGTTGCAACTGTTTCAAAACTGTGCCATCTGGATGTTGCAGTATACCTATGGAACAAAAATCAGAAATTTTTTAATGCTTTAATAATAGTAAAGCGTGCTTCATAAAATAGATTTGTGCCTGAAGTGACAGGTAAACTACTTTCTTTAAACTTAAGGGCTTACTTTTACTTATTTCAGAAATTCTAACATTCAACCAACAGGTTTCAGTACTTGTTATATGCAAAGCACCAGAACACAAATTCCAAATATCTTAGTTTTATTGTCTCCAACCATGACCTCTTTTGACACCCTCTGGCTTTATAATACGTAGAACATATGTGTAACATTGTATAGAAATTCCTTAGTAATAGGCTTTCTATAAGATATTAATTTATAGTTATAAGAAGCAAGTTAACAGCAATAGCACAAATTGACCCTACTTTTAAAACCAGAGAAGAATATATGTGTTAACAGTGGCCATATATGAATTTCCTACTTGGTAATTTTTTGTAAATCTCTCTTGTCTCTTATAAGAAAGCAACTAAAGTATTTCCTGATTCAAATGCACTGTATACAATTGTATAGATAGTACAAGGGCATCTAGCCAATAGGTAAAGTGACAGCTGAAATCAGGCAACAAGCCTAGAGCAGGAAGAGGCACCATTTTATAATCTGCCCACTCAAAGGAAGAGACTCTTTATAAAGTTACCATATGTATACCAACACTGGTCCTACCCCTATACCATGAAGATTCATTCCAAATTTATATGTTAAAATTTTAATTTTGATGTATTGGAATTTTATAAAATCATGCTACTTAGAGTATGACTCAAACAAATATATCTAGAATTCTGATAAAATATGCCACTTGAGTTTCCTTTTCTTTTTGGCAAGTGTTAGGAATTTTTTTCTTCCTATCCGATAGGTAATGTGCTAACACTGTAACAAGATTGGAGTGAGCCACATCTCACACACAAGCATGAAAACTCAATCATCATGTTTATGAACTACAGAACAATCTAGAATTTTTAATAATGGCAAAAATGCAGAATTCAGCCAACAGAAGCAGACAGACAGTCTCAAGAGATACAGAAGTCAAGTTGTTGTTGTTGCTGTTTTTAATCTTAAGACTTAGACATAGGCCAGGCATACTGGCTCACACCTGTAATTCCAGCACTTTGGTAGGCTGTGGCTGGAAGATCACTTGAGGCTCAGAGTTTGAGATGAATCTGGGCAACATAGTAGAGCCTGTTTCTACAAAAAATTAAAAAAAGAAAATTAGCTGGGCATGGTGGCATATGTCTATAGTCACAGCTACTCAGGAGAATGAGGTGGGAAGATGGCTTGAATTCAGGAGTTTGAGGCTGCAATTAGCTATGATCACACCACTGCACTTCAACCTGGGTAACAGATCAAGAGACTCTCTCTAAAAAAAACCTTTTTTTAATTTTAAAAAGACCTAGATATAGAATAGAAGGAAGGTAAATATTAATCTGTCTGTATAAGACTGGATGGTAAACAATCAAAAGACTTCAATATCCAAAGGATTATAAATCATTCTACTATAAGGACACATGCACACGAATGTTCATTGCAGCACAGTTTACAATAGCAAAGACCTGGAACCAACCCAAATGCCCATCGATGATAGACTGGACCAGGAAAATGTGGCACATATACACCATGGAATATTATGCAGCCGTCAAAAACGATGAGTTCGCATCCTTTGTAGGG
>PVKV010026424.1:0-28007 GCA_004027835.1 Alouatta palliata | reverse complement strand
TTTTTGTCTGGCGGCACTGATACAGGCAGAAAACAAATACACAGGTTAACATGTATAGACACATATGGATACAGAGACACATACATAAATAACACACACACACCAATTCCCCAGGTGTGAACACGGAGAGCACCTGGAAGCAGGAACACCCCAGCAGCACTGAGCACACCTCACCTGATCTTGCCTTCTTTTTTTTTTTGGGACAGAGTCTCACTCTGTCATCCAAGCTGCAGTGCAATGGCATGATCACAGGTGACCGCAACCTCTGCCTCCCCGGTTCAAGCAATTCTGCCTCAGCCTCCCGAGTAGCTGGGACTACAGGCACGTGCCACCATGCCCAGCTAATTTTTTTGTATTTTTAGTAGAGACGGGGTTTCACCATGTTGGCCAGGATGGTCTCGATCTCTCGACCTCGTGATCCACCCGCCTCGGCCTCCCAAAGTGCTGGGATTACAGGCGTGAGCCACCGCACCCGGCCCACCTATGCGTTTTCAGCAGGGACATTACTGCTCCTGAGGGAGCAAAAATCAAATCTTTGGGGATAAAGAAATATTAATATTGATTACTTTTAGAGACGGGGGTCTCACTCTGTTACCCAGATTGAAGAGCAGTGGTGTGATCATGGCTCACAGCAGCCTCAAACTCCTGGGCTCAAGGGATCCTCTCGCTCTAGTCTCCCAAGTAGCTGGGACTCCAGGCACGTGCTGCCGTGCCCAGCTAAGGTTTTAATTTCTTGTAGAGATGAGAGCTTGCTGTGTTGCCCGGGCCTGTCTTGAACACCTGGGCTCAAGCGATTCTCATGCCTTGGCTCCCCAAAGTATTGGGATTATCGGCATGAGCCACTGCAGTCAGCAGAAATCTTATTTTCGGCCGGGTGTGGTGGCTCACGCCTGTAATCCAAGCACTTTGGAGGCCAAGGCGGGCGGATCATCTGAGGTTGGGAGTTCAAGACCAGCCTGACCAACACAGTGAAACCCCGTCTTAAAAAAAGAAAAAAAAAAAAAAAGAAATCTTATTTTCATGAATAAACTACAGGTGTGCAAGCCACACAAAAGACAGAGACAGGCTGGGCGCGGTGGCTTGTCTGTAATCCCAGCACTTTGGGAGGCCGAGGTGGGCAGATCACCTGAGGTCAGGAGTTCGAGACCAGCCTGGCCAACATGGTGAAACCCTGTCTTTACCAAAAATACAAAAAATTAGCCAGTGTGGTGGTGCACACTTGTAATTCCAGCTACTCAGGAGGCTGAGGCAGGATAATAGCTGGAACCCGGGAGGTGGAGGTTGCAGTAAGCTGAGATCACACCACTGTACTCCAGCCTGGGCGACAAAGTAAGATTCCATCTCAAAAGAAAAAACAAACAGGCCAGCCACGGTGGGTCATGCCTGTAATCCCAGCACTTTGGGAGGCTGAGGCGGGCAGATCATGAGGTCAGGAGATTGAGACCATCCTGGCTAACACGGGAAACCCCGTTTCCAGTAAAAAAAAAAAAAAAAAAAAAATTAGCTAATTAGCTGGATGTGATGGCAAGCTCCTGTAGTCCCAGCTAGTCAGGAGGCCGAGGCAGGAGAATTGCTTGAACCCGGGAGGTGGAGGTTGCAGTGAGCCGAGATTGTGCCACTGTGCTTCAGCCTGGGCAACAGAGCGAGACTCCATCTCAAAAAAAAAAAAAAAAAGAAAAGAAAAAAAAAACCCACAGAGATAAAGCATCTGCAGTATCAACATTTCATGCAGGGAGGGAGATGAGGAAAAATATCTGGAAAGGCTCCTTGTGGGGACAGTAATGAAAACGAGGTGTCAGACACTCGTGAGCACTGGCATTCCTGCTGGCAGGGGCCTGGGAGCATGGGTGGGGATGCGGTGGGAGTCCTGGCTGTTAGTGACAGGGACTGGCTGAGGGTGGCACTTGAAGACTGTGCTGAGCAGAATCCCAGGCTCAGGCCTGGGGTCAGCGGGAAGGACCCTGGGCCACACGGAGGGCATAACCTGGCATTGGTGAAGAGAGAGAGGGTTCTGTACTGAGTGTTGTGATGGCAAAAAGCCTGGCTTTGGTGTGGGCCAGGACGAGACGGGGCTGGGGGGAATGCTGGGTGTGAGGTGTGGAGGCCACTGTGAGCAGTGACTCGCATCTGCCTGCGGTTTGGGCCTTGGAGTTGGGTTGGGGCCCCAGGGTCAGGGCAGTGGACTCCTGGAGGCAGGACCTCGTGCGGGGCCAGGCGTGGGTGAGCATCTGCTCCACCCCCGCGCCTCCGTTGAGCCCTTTCTTGCCGTGAGACCCGGGGCATGCGATGTCTCCTCCCTGGAGGAAATCTTCCTGCGCTTTCTGGTAGTACGCTTGGTCCTGGCCTGGGTGGTGGGCAGCGTGATGCCCTCTTTTGAGACCTGTGGGGACACATGTCCGTCCCTGTGTCCTGGTGACGTCTGTGGGCTGCGGCTTCCCAGTTTGAGGGCTGGGATTCCCAGGACAGCGTTGGCAACCTGTTGGGGCCAGTGTGGGAGACCCTGGCTTTACACAGAGGCCTAGACCTGAGTCCCCAGCTGAGGCCCCAGCAGGCCTCCCTCCTGACTGCCCTCTGAGGTCATCTCCTTCCTTCCCGGTGTCCCAGCCCGGCCACTGCAGTCTCTCTCCGAGAGCAGACGGCGGCAGATGTTCCAGTGCAGGGCTAGATAGTAAATATTTTAGGTTTTGTGAGCCAGCCAGTGTCTGTCACGACTAGGCAACGCTGTCCGTGCAGCGTGAAGTCGGCCCTGGCTGGCCTGTGAGTGGAGGAGCGCGGCTGTGTGCCAGTAACATTTATTTTTGTCGAATGAAATTTGAGATGTATATAATTTTCACATTATCATGAAATATTATTCTTATGTTTCCTCTTCCACCCTGCTCAACCATTTAAAAATGTAACAACCTTTTCTTGGCTTGCAGAGTGTACAGAACCAGGCAGCAGGCGCTACGAAACCAGGCGGCGGGCCCTCCAAAACCAGGCGGCGGGCCCTCCAAAACCAGGCGGTGGGCCTTGCAAAACCAGGTGGCGAGCCCTCCAAAACCAGGCGGCGGGCCCTCCGAAACCAGGTGGCAGGCCTATGAAACCAGGCGGCAGGCCTATGAAACCAGGCGACAGGCCTATGAAACCAGGCGGCGGGCCCTCTGAAACCAGGCAGCAGGCCTATGAAACCAGGCGGCGGGCCCTACGAAACCAGGCGGCAGGCCCTCCAAAACCAGGCGGCAGCCACGGTCTGCTGAGCCCTGTCCTGGGTTCCCCTCTTGCCGCCTCCTGTGCCGCTAGCCTGGTCTGGCCACATGTGCTGCCGCCACACACCGTTTGGTGCTACTGCCTTGGAGGCACCAGCCCTGCCTGATGTTGCCCCCATCAAGTCTCCCTGGCCTTCGGTGCCCCAGCTTCAGCCACGCTGGCCCCCTTTCTGTGCCTCCCAGCTGAGGGCCTTTCCCCTGTTGCCCTGTAGGGGAACCTTCTGGCCTGGCTCACTGCTGCTGTCTGCTTAGAGGCCTGTCCTGGCAGCCTCTGCTGCCCCCAGGCCTGCTTGGGTCCCGGATAAGGGCTCTTGGTGCCCCCAGCTTTCCCCTTCCGGTCCACACAGCTGGTTGCATCGACTGTTTGATTTGTATCGAAAGCCCTTGGCAGGGGCCAAACAGGAAGTGCTCAGTAAGAGCAAAGCTTTCTCCCAGGCCCTCTTTGTGCCAGGAAGCAGGCTGAGCGCCTCTGTGACCCCCACCCCCACCCTAGGGGCAGTAGAGAGAGGCCTTTGCTCCTGATGGAGGCCGGGCTCCTCGTGCCTGGAAGGACACTGCTATAAAGAGATCCTTGGGAATGCTTGGAGACGTGACAAGCGGCCCGCAGGGGTGGCAGTGGGACCACACTCACCTGCTCGGCCACGCTTAGAATCTTCATGGTGGCCGTGTCCCTCCATCTCAGCCTCTTTGTTTGAAATGGGATGACCTTGGCCACCCTGCAGACTCTTGGAAAGATTCTTTTTTCTTTTTTTGAGACAGAGTTTCGCTCTTGTTACCCAGGCTGGGGTGCAATGGCGCGATCTCGGCTCACAGCAACCTCCGCCTCCTGGGTTCAAGCAATTCTCCTGCCTCAGCCTCCTGAGCAGCTGGGACCACAGGCGCGCGCCACCATGCCCAGCTAATTTTTGTGCTTTTAGTAGATACGGGGTTTCACCACATTGACCAGGATGGTCTCGATCTCTTGACCTCATGATCCACCTGCCTCGACCTCCCAAAGTGCTGGGATTATAGGCGTGAGCCACCGCGCCCAGCCTCTTGGAAAGATTTAGTGCAAACCGTGTGTGCCTGGCACCCAGCACAGTTTCTACCTGCAGAAGGCCCCACTGAGCCTCAGGACACGGCACCCTCACCCCGAGCCCACCGGCTCACTCCCAACGAGGGCACCGGCCCTCGCCATGGCCTGCCCTCCCTCAGCATCAGAGCAGGGTGCAGCGGGTGGCCTGAGGGAGTGGCTGTCCTCCTGGGGCTGCGGCCTCACTGCCTGCCTCTCATCCCCTCCCCTCTGGCTGCCAGTCGGGGGTTGAAGCCCTGGGCATGCTGCTGGGCGCACCTGGCCACTGCGCTGGTGTAGTGGATGTGGTCGTGGTCTCTAGTGCTTGTCTGCAGAAGGAAGCATTCTGGGGTGAGCAGACCCAGGTGAAATAGATGGTCTTGCGACACCGAAGTCTGAGATGGGGAAGGGGAGCTGCTAATAGTCACAGGAGGACCATGGGTGAGAAAGAACCTGCCGGTGACCCAGGATGAAGAAGAGGCCTCACCCCGTCTCCTGCTTCTCCCCAGGGCCTCCTGGGCTGGACCGGGCGGGAGGCGGGGCTCATGCAGGCTTTGCTGTTGGCCGGGTCCACAGCAGGCTGTGCTAGTCCTCAGCAAATGTGGTATTTGGATCCCTGGAAACAGGGTGATGGCGGAGAGCTTCCTGGAGGAGGTGACACTTGAGATGCCCTGAAAAGTAGATGGCTTTTGGTAGCTAAGGGTTGGAGGCAGGTGGCTGTTCTACAGAGAGGGTTCTGTGTGGCCAAGGGCTGGTGGCCCTGCCACGTGGCTTCATTCCAGATCATTGCTGGAAGGGGTGTTGCAGTTTTTGAAATCCGTGTTCCAGCAGCAGTTGGGGCAGAGGAAGCTGCTTGCCGGCAGCTCTGATGATTAGAGACAGAAGGCAGCAGCCGCCGCTCACTGCAGAGCTCGACCTGGCTGGCACCGGGCCACCTGCTTGGTGTCCTTCCTTCTGCCTTGCAGGGGATGGTGTTTCCCTGCAGCAGATGATGAATCTGAGACCCAGAGAGATGCGTGATAGAAGGTTCCAGAGAGGTGGCCATGCCCCACGGCTGGCCGGGCAGCTGGGTGGTGATCAGCCTCTGTGGTGTCAGGATTGGGGGCAGCACCCCGGTATCCTGGGGAAAGATCCTGTGGCCAGGGACCCTCTGCCCTGACATGTGCCCTTTCTCTCTCTGTCCTGGGAGGGTTTGTTTCAGGACTGCCCAGCACTGGCACCTCCCCTGGTCCTCGGAAGACCCTGTGTGGCACCAGGTGGGGGCGGCTCTGTCCCCGTTAATGGATGAAGTGGGGGACAGGTAATGAACCAGTCTGAGGTCGCACAGCTGTGTGGGGGTCGAGGCTCCGTGCCAGCCCTGGCGCGTGTCTGGGCTCTGGAGTGCCATTTGCTCCCTGCCCACCAGCAAAATGGGCCCTTGGGTTGGTGAGAGGTTGGGAGATAGAGAGCCAGGTGCCGGAGTCCAGAGATGGCCCCAGGGCTGACTGGTTCTGCCCTCTGCCCACATGGCTTCCGGGCCTGGGCCTCCCGCTCCCAGGTGGCTGGCGGCCTAGCCTGTGTTCCCTCCACTCTGCCCTCCACTGCTCTCTGTTTGCCACGCACTGCTCTTGGCATTGAGCAGGAGAGGCAGAAACCCTGTCCTGGTGCTGCTGGCTTTCCAGGCCACAGAATGAGGATGAATGGAGAGAGGAAGATGGCACTTTCAGATGGAAGAGAAGGCAGGCAGGAGGCAGGGCCGCCTTCAGGTGACTGGTAGGCTCCCTGACAGATGCCAGGGCATTGGGGTGTGCAGCTGGCACCGCCTTCCCTCATCGCCAGCACCTGTGCTCCTTGAATGCTGTTTCAAGTGAGTGAGTTCAGCTGGGGCCTGCTGGGGAGCTCGGGGCCCTGGCGAAGTCAGCTGGCTGACAACAGGAGGTCCTGTGGGCCAGAGGTCAGCGGTAGGGCTCTGACATGGCCGGAGGCGGGGCTGGGCCCCAGTCAGCTCCTGGCTCCCTGTCCTCCAGGCTCTGTGTCTCTGCGGCAGGAAGTCTGCATCGGCTCATCCTCCCTGCCTGTCAACATCCTCTGTCCGAGTTCCGGATGGCTGCGGCGTCCCCTCCTTCCTGCTGCCCTGGAAGCCGAGCCGTCCTCGAAGCCGAGCAGTCCTCATGCGGCCCCTGCCTGGGGACCCGTCTGCTCCAGGGCTGGCCTCATGTGTGGTTGGGCATTGAGCGGCCGACGCTTTCCTGGGGTGGAGACGGCACAGCATTGAGCCCTCCAACACTGTTCAGATCCTGCCTCAGCGCGTCCTGGCTGTCCCGTGGCATCTCTGGGCCCTGCCACCTTCTCTGTCAAAGGGGCTAGAAACCCCTCCCAGGGGTTGGCTGGGTACCCGGCTCTCTGCCAGGTGCCTGGCAAGTGGGAAGTCCTTGGCTAATGTGCTCCCCATCCCTGCAGGGTGGAGCCATGAGTCGCCTCTCTGACACCCCAACCCCAAGACACCCCCAGCCCAGGCACGGAAGCTCTTTGGAGGCCTGAGTGCCCCTCCCCATGTGCTCAGTCGACGCCGCTGCGGTGGGTGCTCCGGGACCGTCAGGCCTGCTCTCATACTGGGGTCAGGAGCTGGCTGGAGGAGACCCTAAACCCAGCGAGTGCCCCCGCCCTGCCCCAGTCAGCTCTGATGAGCCCCCTTCTTCACTGGGGCAAGCCCCATGCTCAGGTGCCTGATTTTTGGTCTCTGGAAGCTTCTTGTTCAGAGGGACTCTTTACCTGGAGCTACAGACACGGTTTGGCTTCTGAATCCAAAAGAGAAGCAAGAATAACAAACACAGGGCCTCGGAGGGGACAGGTCTCCACGGTGCTGCACCCCTGAGCGGCCGTGCCCCTGAGTGGCCGCGCCCCCGAGTTAGGTCTCCTTGTGCTTGGCAGTTGCAGGTTTTGTCGTCCCGATGCTGCTAGAAACACGACGTTTCTGTTTTGTGGGGTTCATTTGTCAGTCTTTAAAGAGTTTTATATAAGGATGAAGAAAAACCATCTTAACAGACCCACTCCTTGTCCCCCTGGGCCAACGTGACCTTGAAGTCAGAGTATTTCTGTTGGTTGGTTTTGTATTTTTGGTTTCAAAGGCAGCAAGAAAACATGAGGCCTTTCTGTTTCCCGCCAGGAGCTTACCGGCCGTGGCCTTCCCAGGTCTGGGGAGTCCATCTCCAAGTTTTCTGAAGGGCTCGGAACCCTGTGTTCTTTGAAATCTGCGCAGGGGTGGGGACGGGGTGTTTTATCTGTCTTCTGTTGTCAGAGGGCTTTTAAAAATGCTGTCGGCCGTCTCTAGGGTCATCCTCCCGCAGGGGAATCCTTGGAGCGGGATAGTGTCCCCCAGCCCCTGATGGAGGAAGCAGCAGTGAGATCACCCGAGTGGACCCTGGGACCAGCATCCTCTAGCAGGTGGGCCAGGGAGGGCAGTCTCCCCAGCCCCGCCCAGCCCTGCCTCTCCTGGCCTGACCCTCCAACGCCATGTGCCTCCCTGTCCAGGCACGTGTCCAGTTTTCATCCATTTCTTGGATCATCACATTTGTCTCATACACATAGGACATCTCCAGAGGCAAGGGGCGTGGGAGCTGCATGCCACAGGGCAAGTGGACGCCCCATCCCCTTTGCCAGCTGAGGGGCAGAGGCCGGAGGCACTGGGCCACCTGGACTTGGCTTGGCCTTCCTGACTCAGGAGCTGCCCCCTTGACCTTGGCTGCTCCTGAGTTCTGAGGCCTACCTTTTGGTTTTTCTGCCTTGTTCTGTCCCCCAGCGTGTCTGTGGTTGGCGTCCAGCAGGGCTACGGGCTGTGTGCTGAGGTGCAGGCTCTGGACACTTGCCTGCAGCGCCAGTGTCCCACCTCCCTACCTCGTCAGGAAACAGAGGTGCCGGGTGAGTGACAGCTGTCACGCATGGAGAGTGACTGGCCCCAGAGCCATTGCCACGTGTCCCCGGTGCACAAGGTGCCTAGGCAATCCTCGTCTGGTGACACTTTGTGTCCCAGGCCCCCTGGGGTGGCAGAAGGTTCTGGTCTCTCATGTTCATGAGTGTTGCATCCTGAGACCCTCCTGCCCCCTGTGACTGGGCCATCTGTACCTCCCTCCCCCAGGCCCCAGCTCATCTTTCTGCTGGGACAGGAGAGAGAAACGACCCCACAGTCATTTCGGTGAGACAAGACCCCCTTCAGATCTGAGCTATTCCATCTACAGCGTCTGGCTGTAGGTTCCGGGGGCTGCTGGGGGTCCTTGTGGGATGCTGGGGGCGGGGGCCTTGCTCTGCCTGAAGTCTCTTTTGGTTTTATTTGTTTTCATCCCAGAGCTGGAAGGAGGCAGGCTTGGGGCAGTGCAGCTGGGCGTGGCCCGGGCCTGGAGCTGGGCCGGCTGAGGTCCCTGTCTCTTGGCACCTCGGCCTCAGTGCATCGTTGCTCCCTTCTGGCCTGAGTCCCTGGCCGTAGGAGAGGCACAGGCCTATCCCTGGGATGTCCAGGCACAGGGCAGTGTGGTTAGCACCTGGGGCTGGAGTCCTAGAGCCGCTGACACTGTGTGCTTTTGAGTTTGACCTTCCTGGAGCCTCAGTTTCCTCCTCTGTAGGATGGAGATGAAAAGAGTGGCTTCCTCAGTGGATGAATGGAGCACCCACACAGTGTCTCTCGTGCAGTGGGGTATCTGTATCTGTGGGTGAGCCTGAAGGACGTGATGCTAAGGGGAGGAAGCCAGGCCCAAAAGGATAAGTCCCGTGCGATTCCCTTAAATTGTCCGGAACAGCAGCTCCGTCACAGAACAGAAAGCAGGTGCGTGGCTGCTGGGCACAGGCACTGGGGGGAGAGTGCTCATGGACATGGGGGTCTGTCTGGGGGAGGGGGTGAAAAAGTTCCGGAGCGCCATAGTGCTGAAGGTTCGTGGCATTGTGGACGTATTACACTAAATGTCACCAACGGTAAGGTTTATGTTATGTGAACTTTACCTCAATTAAAATAAACATCCGGTTCCTTGTGGGGAGTGAAGGTCTCATTTCATCAACTCCCACCTGGAGGCAGAGCCATCTCCTCACTAGGGCTCCAATCTAGGATCTCACTGTGTCCTCCCTCTAGGGTGAGGCCAGGAGAGGCAGGGCTGGGCGAGGCTGGGGAGACTGCCCTCCCTGGACTGCCAGCCGGAGGATGCTGGTCCCAGAGTCCGCTCGGAGGATCTCACTGTCGCCTCTTCCATCGGGGGTTGGGGGACCCCGTCCTAACCCAGCCGCTGCAGAAAGGACCCCCCTGTGGGAGGATGACCCTGGAGGCGGCCAACATAGCTTTTTTTTTTTGAGACGGAGTCTCGCTCTGTAGCCCAGGCTGGAGTGCAATAGCCACATCTCGGCTCACTGCAACCTCCGCCTCTTGGGTCCTGGTTCAAGCCGTTCTCCTGCCTCAGCCTCTGGAGTAGCTGGGATTACAGGTGCGCACCACCATGCCCAGCTATTTTTTTTGTATTTTTAATAGAGACGGGGTTTTACCATGTTGGCCAGGCTGATCTTGAACTCCTGACCTCATGATCCGCCTGCCTTGGCCTCCCAAAGTGCTGGGATTACGGCTGTGAGCCACCGCACCCGGCCCTAACACAGTATTTTAAAAAGTCCCCTGGCAACAGAAGAAGTATGGGAGGGTTGGAGGAGGGACCTCTGCTTTCCTGGGCCC
Source organism: Alouatta palliata (assembly GCA_004027835.1). Classification (NCBI taxonomy): domain Eukaryota; kingdom Metazoa; phylum Chordata; class Mammalia; order Primates; family Atelidae; genus Alouatta; species Alouatta palliata. The sequence goes on along the minus strand of PVKV010026424.1, from coordinate 18,031 downwards.
GTCTCTCCATGACAGATATTCCGAGTTCTGTTCTATGACTGCTCTGGTGTAAAGGTGAACGTACAGGTGTGAGATATTTAGATACTCCCTTGGAGCTCAGCACTGTCTTGGGCCCGGGGTGCTGTGCCTCTGACAGGTGTGAGATATTTAGATACTCACTCGCAGCTGAGCACTGTCTTGGGCCCGGGGTGCTGTGCTTCTGTGCTCTTGGGTGAGCAGCCCCGTGGGGGCTTCCCCTGGCCATACCAGGCAGGTGGGGGGCTCCTGGACTTTGGAGGGAGCTGGACTTCATGTTCTTTGTTGTTTCTCAGTTGTGTGATTTTGGACACATCACTTCTGAGCCTCAGTTTCCTCATCTGTAAAGTGGAGCTGTTACAGCTGCTGATAGTAATACTTCTGCGATCTGTGTAGTGCTCTGCAAGCTGAGGGTTTCATGTGAGTGACAGTCTCTGCCCAGGGCAGGTTTTTTTTTTTAATTTGTTTTTAAAGACGGGGTTTCACCACGTTGGTCGGGCTGGTCTTGAACTCCCGACCTCAGGTGATCCGCCCGCCTTGGCCTCCAAAGTGCTTGGATTACAGGCATGAGCCACCATGCCCGGCCAGGGCAGGCTTTATTGAATCCTGTTTTGTAAGGCTCTGAGGCTGGGTCCCCCCAGAAGCAGACCCCAAGATGGGAGGTGAGCCAAGTGTGGGAGGCCAGGTAGGGAAGGAGAGAGGCAGCTAGCATTGACCCAGTAGGTTCCTGCTGCGGGCACCAGGCTTGGCCCACTGAGCACTCGGCGAGGGTGTGGGTGTGTGCTCAGCCCTCCCGGCTCCTGGTGGGGGAGACCATGGACTTGGAGGGGTGCTGGGCAGGCTAGGGTGCCCTCTCTTCCTGGTAAGGAGATGGGCTCTGCCTCGGGCTGCTGGGAGTGGCTGAAATGAGACCCTCATTCCCCTCATTCTGTGAAATGGCCTGTTGATGCTTTCACCTGCCTGGGTTGGCGTCAGCAGGAGAAGGCGGTAAAAACAGCCTTGAGGTGGACCTGACCTGCTCTGGGCCATGACGCACGCTGGGCTCTGCCAAGGACGTGAATCACATGAAAAGCCTTGCAGGAGGGTCGGCGAGGCCAGCTCCCCACTGTGCGACACGGGACTGACCTCCCGAGAAAACTGATGACCCGAGAGATTGGATGTTCTTGGAAGACTTTGGGGGCCAGTTGGAAAAGTGAGTGTCCTGCCTGGAAGTCCTGGAAGCAGAAGCTTTGTGTGTCTACCTGTCTGTCCACGGCACAGTGCTGGGTGCAGGGCGCGTGTGGTTTTTCTAAGTGGCGGAATGGCACGGTGAGGAAGAGGACCGCGTTAAGGGAGCTGCTCCCAAGTCCAGCTTGGAAACCATAGCTTGCTCATGCTTGCCCTTTGACAACTTGCTCCACCTTTCTGAGCCTCAGTTTACCCATTTACACGGTAGGAAGGGGGTACACTCCCCCTCCCCCGGGTAGATGAGCAGTGGTGACACCCGACACAGGGTGCAGGTGTGTGCTTGGCCCAGCGCAAAAGCGCGCAGCACAGGAAGGCTGCTGCTGGTGTGACCGCTGCTGCCCTGTGCCCTGGTCACCTCACCTGACATCCACTCCCACCTGGCGCGTGGCTGCCTAAAGGGGAGGCTGGCACTTGGAGGGGCCCAGTGGGCCGTTCTGGCACCACCTCCCTGTCTAGGCCCTTGTGCTGTGGGGCTGGGTATTCACCCACCCAGCAAGCGGTTACTGACCCTACCCCGTGCCTGGCTCTGGGCTGACAGGCAGTCCCTGCTCATGGCCCAAGAGGACACAGGCAGATGCCACCCAGGCCATGTGGAAGGAGTATGAGGAGATTCTGGGCCGTTCCGGGAATGTGGCCAGCGGGTGGGCGGGGCAGGATCTGGGGATTCCTGAAGGAAGTGGCCTTTTAGCAGAGCCCTGTGCGACAGTCGGAGTGCGCCAGGTGAGTGTGAAGGAGCGTCTGGAACAGGGTCACAGCTCCCCAGCCCCCACCTTCCTGGCTTGGTGATCTGGGGTCAGGACTCTGACCTGCCGGATCCTGCTTCCACATCCGCGTTTTCCTCCTCGATTGCCGTGCTGTTTTTCTGCCCTGTAGTTCTTTCCCAGCAGTCAGCTGAGTGGGAATTTGATGCTTATCCCGAGGCCTAGAGTGCCCTGCATTTTGTCTTCCTCCTCAGGGACACACAGATGTCCTTTCTCACGATGAGGGTATTAATGGCGTCTCACCATCCGCACAGTGGCAGTGTCCCAGGGATGAAGGGCGTGTCACCCTTGTGCGGGAAGTCTAGGGTTCTTCACCCACCACCTTGATGACTGGAATTGGCAGGGAGAGCGCTGTGTTATTCTGAGCGCATTGCCCTTCTCTGCAGGGCCTGCGTGAGTTACGCACTGTCAGTTCCTCCACCCCGGCTTCTCTGGGTCTCCTTCCTATCTGGGGGCGGTTTTCTGCACTGCTGCTGTTTGTAGCTGGCCTTCTAGGGAGGGCCCACCTCCAGGGTCAGCACCCCAGGCCCGCGACATAGGGATGCCGGGGTGACAGGATAACTTGTCGGTCCCACCCGGGGAGGGTGGGAGGGAGGCTGATGTTACCATACACCAGAAGCCTGTTCTTTCCCGGTTGTGGGACTTTGGCCAGTTCATGGTACAGCGCCAGTTTCTCCTGTCCAGAGTGGGTGCAAGGATGCAGGGAGGTGATGCCCTGGGCGTGCTGAGCGCTGGGCCAGGCAGGCCGGATCCCCGACAGATGGTGGTACTGGGGACTCTGCATCTGTGTGCAGACAGGGGAGCTTGTCCAGATCCCCTGCGGCCGTGGGCCTTCCAGGGCCCTCTGTGGCACTGGGTCTCCACTGCCTGCTGACTCCGGGTACCAAGCAGGGCAGGGCTCCCTGGGGATTTCTTACAGTTCCCCTCTCTCTTGGGAGGGAGGCTGGTTGGTGAGCCAGGCAACCTTGACCCTGGTGCCCGCTTCCTCTGCCTCCCACCTTCCCCTTGGCATTTCAAGGTGGTGGGGGGTGCTTCTTCGTGGAGTTGTGAGTGGGGAAGGCCACCCACCCCTCATCATACAAGTAGCCAGTGCCTAACTCAGGATAAGTGATGAAAGAAGATGAGTCCAGCGGGCACATGAAATCTCGAGCCACTTGCATCATGCCTGGGCCTCAGTTGCCTCATCCGTGAAATGGGGCCATCATTTCTGCTCAACGCCTCCAGGAGTGGGTGGGGGAGGGCTTGGGTGGGTGTGTGCAGTCAGGTGCCCCGCGCTGGAGTGAGCAGCAGTGGCCGCCTCCGCTGCCTTGGGATCTGTGTGTGTGGTGACTCTTGTGGGAGGCCCTGCGATGACTGCAACTGCCTGTGCTCCGGGTGACAAATTCCCTCTGCTGCTGTTTGTTTTCTTTCTTTCTTTTTTTTTTTTTAGAGACAGAGTTTCACCGTGTTGATCAGGCTGCTCTCGAACTCCCAACCTCAGGTGATCCTCCTGCCTCAGCCTCCCAAAGTGGTGGGATTACAGGCGTGAGCCACCGCACCTGGCTTTTTTTTTTTTTGAGACAGAGTCTCACTCCATCACCAGGCACCAGGCTGGAGTGCAGTGGCACGACCTCGGCTCACTGCAACCTCTGTTTCCCGTGCTCAAGCAATTCTCCTGCCTCTGCCTCCGGAGTAGCTGGGACTACAGGCGCATGCCACCACACCCAGCTAATTTTTTTTTTTTTTTTGTACTTTTAGTAGAGACGGGGTTTCACCATGTTGGCCAGGATGGTCTCGATCTCTTGACCTCGTGATCCGCCCGCCTCGGCCTCCCAAAGTGCTGGGATTACAGGCATGAGCCACCGCGCCCGGCCTTCTGCTGTTTCTTAAGGGACATGTTTCTCAGGGTGGCTCAGGTTGGCAGGAGACCAGCTGCCCTTTGGTTACATATGTCTGTGGGAGCCAGCGGCAAAGACCGTGTCTGCTTTTAATAATGACGTGGGTTCAGGAATGACATGGGTTTGATAATGACACCAGTTTTCTGCTGTTTTCTTTGGATGCATCTCCATTTTTCTACATGAGCCAATGATGCACTGTGTTCCTGGAGCCTCCCCTGCCCCGCCCCAGCATCGGGGTGCCTGGGCTGTGAGATGTTCTTGGAGAAGGTCAGAGGGAAGGGTGCCCAGCAATTCCTGACTGTTTAGTTGGTGGGAGCTGAGGGGCGTGCCCGGTGAGGACAGATGCCTGATCTGTGAGTGAATAACCGAGCCAATAAATCCAGGCTGTAAACCTCACCTTTCGAAGCGGTCGTGTGTGTGTTTTGTGGATCGACTGACCTGTGCGGCCTGACTTCTTGGCAGCGTGATTTCTGGGACTTAGGGATGTGTGTGGATGCGTGTGGCTGTGGGTGAATCAGAATGGCCTTTGGGGACAGGGATCGCGGCTTGCTCTGCTGTCCACGCTGTGTTACCTGGGGCGGAAGGCTTCCCTTCTGTGCCTTTCTCTGGCCAATCCGGGTGATGCCATCCACTTCCTTGAGGTGGTTTTCTGCTCTTTGAAGTGACCAAGGGCTCGTGGATCCACAGTCCCCGGGCCTTTTTTGCCTCCAGAGGTCTGTGCACTCTGCGGGGAGGCTGTTGGACCAGGAGTTGCTCCTTCTGTTGGAGGAAGCCCTGGCCGCCTCCCCATCTGAGTCAGAACCCGGGTGGTGCAGGTGACCCCAGGCTGCGGGTTTTGTTAACAGCTGGGGACCCATGACTGGCTCAGCCCGCACCCTGGCCCGGCTCCTGGGGCCCCCGTCCTGCCCTGCTCCTTCCTGATCCAGCCTGGACACTGCATGTCAGCAGCCTCTGCATGCTGGCCATGGTCGCCCTGTGCAGTGTGAAGTGGGTGGCCTGGGCAGGGTGCCAGTGTCACGGTCACTACCTGCCTCCCCGGTGGAGTGGCTCGGGCGCCAGCCTTCCTATGGCATTGCCTGTCTGGTGGCCTGGGAGGTTTGGGCCAACTCCTGAGCACCCCTCTGCGTGTGGGTAGGCCATGGGTCCGGCCAGGACAGTTTCTAGACTAGAGGGTCATTGGCCTAGAACATGTGCCCCTCGCGAGTTCCTGGGGCACAGTGGAGTCACTGGTCCCCCAGTGCCTGCTTGGGGCTGCCCCTGGGCTGCTGGGGTGACCCACATGGTTTTGATTAGTTAAACACCTCGGGGCCAAGTGGGCCTGGCCCCCTGAGAGCTTTCTCTGCCCCCTGACTGCCCCTTGCAGCAGCAGTTACGACTGTTCCACCAGCAAGCTTTGGAGACTAAGGCTCAGAGGGCACACAGACTCTGCCTGAATTTGCTGGGGGCAGCGACGGTGGGACTGGAACCCAGGGCTTCTCCGGTTAGACCTTGGTGCCCCCCCGAAGGAGGTGCCGTGGGCTCCTGAGATGCTGGGACTTGCAACTGTAATAACTTTTTTGTTTTTCAAAAAGGAAAAAGGTAGCATTTTCACACACCACTCCCTTGTCATGCAAATGAAGCTTGGGAGAAACTGGCCTGTCATCTCTTTGGGTGTATTTTGTGGTAATTTAGCTGCTTAAATGAAACATCTGCTAACCAGGGAGAGCCGGGCTGTAGATTAAAGCAGGAGTGCAGAAGCCGTTTGCATTTGCTGTGATGGAGGAGTGCCTGCACAGATTCTCCCTCCTTCCCGTTCGTCGTGTTCTCTGCCACGCGAGCAGTGCAGCCGTCAGTAGCCGCAGTTGGTCCGGAAGGATGGAAGCAGGTGCCGACGGTCCGTCCTCGCACGCATGGTGGGTGCGGTGGAATCCAGCTCTTTGGGGAAATGTGAATTGGTATGTGGGACGCATCTCAGGTAACAAGACGGCTCTCACCGACACCCAGCCAAACTGCTTCAAAGCCCAGCACAGTTGTCTGTTACTTTTAAGTGGTTTTTGCCTGTGGAAAGAGTGGTTTTTCTTAAAAAAGGGCACCGCCTTAGATTGATTTTTGGGGGACTCATTTATTGCTGTTGATCTGTTAAAGATTTAATCGGGAAATAGCCTCGTGGTGGTTCTGTTGAGGTGGAAATAGCCTCCCAGTGGTTCTCAGTGAGGCACATTTGCAGCAACTGAGGGTGGCCGCACTGATGTCAGCCGGTGGGCCAGCCGGCCGAGGGTCTCGCCCTCCAGATGCGAGCTGGGGACAGGGCCCTGCCCCGGCAGGTTCCAGGAGTGAGCCCAGGGCAGACAGAGGACAGTACCGTGGTCTGAAGGTATTTGAGAGGCAGAGGCCAAGGGTGGCTCTTTCTCCCAGCTGCCAGGCTCTGGGACCAGATGGTGTGCGGCCAGAGGCTGTTCCCAGGCAGCTCTGAACCCCGGGTGGTGTAGGCTTTGCTCTCTAGAGGACCGGCAGCTCCGTCCAGGCCCGCAGGGATGACCCTGAGGTAGGGACCCTAAGGATGTGGGACTGGCCCCAAGCGCGTTTCTCTTCCTCTTCATGGTGCATGATGCATGGCTGGCACCAGACCTTTGACAAGTGCATCTCTGAGCCTCTCTTGCCTTTTGGTGGGTTTTGTTTTTTTTCCCCCACAATCTTTTAAAATGTATTATTTATTTATTTAATTGGTACATGATAATTACATGTTGTTTATAGGTACGTGTGACTCTTTGATACACATGCACTGTGTGTAATGATGAAATCAGGGTCATCAGGATGCCGTGACCTTAGCATTGCTTTTTGTTGGGAACATTTCTCGTCCTCTCTTCTGGTTATTTTGAAATATACGCTAAGTTATTGTTGACTGTAATCCTCCTACCGTGCTTCTGAACACTAGAACTGACTCCTCTAATCGCATGTTTGCCCCCATTAACCGAGCCCTCTTCACCTCTCTGCCGCCCCACACGGCCTCTGATATCCGTCATTCCACTCTCTGCCTCTGTGAGATCAACTTTTTTAGCTCCCATGTATGAGAGAGATCACATGATATTTAGCTTTTTTGTTTGTCTGTTTATTTTTGAGATGGAGTCTTGCTCTGTCACCCAGGCTAGAGTGCAGTGGTGTGATCTCGGCTCACTGCAGCTTCCACCTCTCAGATTTAAGCCATTCTCCTGCCTCAGCCTCCTGAGTAGCCGGGACTCAGGCATGCATCACCATGCCTGGCTAATTTTTGTATTTTTAGTAGATACGGGGTTTCACCATGTTGGCCAGGCTGGTTTCAAACTCCTGGACTCAAGTGATCCACCCGCCTTGGCCTCCCGAAGTGCTGGGATTACAGGCGTGAACCACAGCCTGCGGCCCATAGGATAGTTAGCTTTCGGTGTCTGGCTTTTTTCACTTAACAGTGACTTCTGGTTCCATCCACATAGCTGCCATGACAGGATTTCATTCTTTTTCATGGCTGAATAGTATTCCATTGTGAATATGTCACCTTTTCTTTATCCATTCATTTATTCACTGATGGATGTTTAGGTTGATGGTGAATAGTGCTACAGTAAACCTGGGAGTGCAGATATAGCTCAAATACTGATTTCCTTTCTTTTCAGTTTTCTCCCATGCAATATAATGTTAGCTGTGGGTGTGTCATGTATGACCTTTATTGTGTTGAGGAGTGCTCCTTCTGTACCTAGATTTTTGTGGGTTTTTATCACGAATGAATATTGAATTTTGTCACATGCTTTTTCTGTGTCTATTGAGATGGTCACATGGTTTTTGTCTTTCATTCTGTTGATGTGGCATGTCATGTTTATTGAGTTCTGTATGTTGAGCCATCCTTGCATTCCTGGGATAGATCCCATTTGATCATGCAAAGGGATCTTTATATCGTGTTGTTGGATTTGGTTTGCTAGGATTTTGTGGATGATTTTTGCATCATTTAGGGTATTGGCTTATAGTTTTCTTTTTATATAGTGTTAAAATGTATTTTTCTTTTTTTTTATGAGACAGAGTCTCAGGCTGTTGCCCAGGCTGGAGTGCAGGGGTAGGATCTCAGCTCACTGTAACCTCTGCCTCCTGGGTTCAAGTGATTCTCCTGCCTCAGCCTCCTGGGTATCTGGGACTACAGGCGCACACCACTATGCCCGGCTGATTTTTGTGTTTTAAGTAGAGATGGAGTTTCACCATGTTGGTCAGGCTGGTCTCAAACTCCTGACGTCGTGATCCGCTTTCCTCAGCCTCGCAAAGTGCTGGGACTACAGGCATGAGCCACTGGGCAAGGCCTAAAATGTATTTTTCATTATATGTGTATGACATTCATTATAAAAAGCATACACATGCAAAAACACCATATGTGATATGTACATGTAGTTTATATATGCAAGTAGATTATACATTAGATATATATAATTATGTAACACATAATTGCATATTACATAATATATGCATATATTTTATATGTGTATATTTTATATAATGCATACATTATATAATATAAATACATGTGTGTTATATATTTATACAAATGTAAATACATGTATTTGTGTCTATATATTTGTACCGATGTAATACATGTATTTGTGTGTGTGTGTGTGTGTGTGTATGTGTGTGTGTGTGTGTGTTTATATATATCAGGGCTCACTGCAGCCTTGACCGCCCAGGCTCAAGCTGTTTTCCTGCTTCAGCCTCCTGAGTAGCAGGGACTATAGGCGTGGGTCACTGTGCTTGGCCAATTTTTGTATTTTTTGTAGAGACAGGGTTTTGCCATGTTGCCCAGGCTGGTCTTGAACTTTGTATATATAAAATTTACTAGTCTTCTTACCATCTAGAGGAGGGCTATTTACATTTAATTGTGGGCACCCTGTTTGATTTCAGAATTGGGCTGTGCTATATTTTCCATTTGTGACTCAGCTTTTCTCATATCCTCGTCTATCCTAAATGGTTTTCCAGATACCATATTTCATTGATTCTAAGATGGCTTAGTTTTCCACGTTCTGACATCTCTGAAGCCAGAGTGGGTCATGGAAGCCTTGTAATCAGAGGCGTATTTATAGTTTCACTGGCGTTTTTTTTTTCCCTGGCGATACATAAAATCATGCCACGTTTCACATGTCGCAGTCCTTGGATGTGATACAACGTGGCGTTTTATACTCTTCTTTTTTTTTTTTTTGAGACGGAGTCTCGCTTTGTCGCCCAGGTTAGAATGCAGTGAGGGATCTCAGCTCACTGACACCTCTGCCTCCAGGGCTCAGGCAATTCTCCTGCTTCAGCCTCCTGAGTAGCTGAGATTACAGGTGTCCGCCATCACGCCCAGCTAATTTTAATATTTTTGGTAGAGACAGGGTTTTACCATGTTGACCAGGCTGGTCTTGAACTCCTGACCTCAGGTAATCCACCCGCCTTGGCCCACAAACTGCTGGAATTACAGGTGTGAGCCACCATACCCGGCCATCTTTCTAGGTTTTTTTCTATACTCTTCTTTCAATGGCTTTCTGGTGCTCAGAAGTTCCAGAGTTGACCAGACCAAGCCCTTGTGATTGGACACCCACAGCCCTGCTGTGTAGAAAGCCTATCTTGGTTACCTCCAACACAGGGACAGCAACCCTGAGAGCTGCCTGTGGGCATGACTGGACCCTGCTGGCCGACTTTTGAGTGTGGAGCTCATGTCCACCCCCTTAGTGAGTGGCTCATGAGCATGGGCGCTGTCTCTGTCCTTCCCAGGTGCCCTCAGTCCTCTCTGCGTGATGGTCCCTGTGCCCTCTCTCCCTTGGTTCTGGTCAGCAGCGTTTCCTGGGTCTTCCTCGCCAAGTTAGTAACCCTGGGCTGCTGACTCTGCTGAGGGCTCGGATCCCTGATTGATCATTGATTGATGCTTACTGGAGGAATACTGTCTTCACAGAGTCTCCTGGTGCTGGGTCCTGAGGAAGCTCTTGTAGCTTCAACCCCGAGTTCTGCCGGCACCATCCCAGTTTCCATGCAAAGGGCCTTTGCTCCAAGACATAATTAGTGCCTTTAGTTAAGTTCTAAGATGCTTATTGGTAGAAATAATCAGTCCAAAAATTAAAGTTGCTGTTAATAAAGCCGTACACAATCACGTTATTGACTAAAGTGAATGAAAAGTCAAATCTCTTGATGAAATTGAGATTTGCGAAATTTGCTCTGGAAAAAGCAGCAGCTATGAAAGCTGTTTCTTTCACAGCCGTCAGCAGTTCTGTAAGAACCTCAGGAAGGAGGGAGGAAGGTCAGAGGTCCAGGGAAAACCCAGGGATGGGGCCAAGCCCTCAATGTGGTTTTGAAGCAGAAAAGATACACTTAATAACATAAAAGGGAAAGTTGAAACCTACACAGTCAAACAGTGATGTCTTGAAAACCATTTAAGGAATTAATGGACTCAGTAGAGCTCAAATCAAATGGTGCTTTCAATTTCCTTAATGTTGATGAAATTAACACTAAAATGTTGGTGTTCACAGCCCTGAGTCCCACAACCAGGAGCTTTGCAGGGAGTGTAGGGGGGCCAGAACTAGGGGCTGCCAGAACAGCGGGCTGCTCCGCTTCTGCGGGGTTCCTGGTGTGCACCTTGCAAGTTCGGGGTGCTGTCGAGGGTCTGCTCCCTGAGCCACTGGGCCGTGATTTTGTCCTGTGTTTTTTCTGCAGCTGGCTTGGGAGTTCTCGGCAAAATCGTGAGGGGTTTGCAATGGGAAGTAAAACTGGCTGGGGCTTATGCGTGCCCTGGGTGCTGTGGGCAGCTGGCATTCGAGGGCTGGGCTCGAATGCCAGCTGCCCACAGCACCCAGGGCACGCATAAGCTGGGCCCCCCAAGCCAGCCCTGTGGGTCCATGTGAGGTCAGAGGGCATTATAGACCCCAGAGAGGTGACCTTGGGTCACTGAAAAACGGCTGGGTTGGAGAAGGGGATTCCAGGGCCCTCTGCAGCCTGCAGCCCCAGATGCTGGTGTTCCCCGACCCCAGTTCTCATCAGAAGAACCCTCACTGGTTTCTGGGTGCAAAACTGCACATTGCCCATTCCATGGCCCATGGCGCCTTGGCCATAGGCCGAAGCTTCAGCCCTCACTGGCTGGCTCGTGTCCTGGTCTGGGTCCCTGGGAGACCTGCTCTGAGCGTGAGGGACCCTGCTCTTACTGGACACTCCTGCGAGATCAAGGGGTTGACTCTTCTGTTGGGCCATGTGGTGATCGTTTCTTGGGGACCGCTTGGTGAATGAAGCTGAGGTGGCCTTGGTCCGTGTTGGGCCAGCTGCAAGCACTCAGCAGCTCCCACCTGGAGAGCTCGGAGCCGCTGGGGATGTCTGCTGGATGTGGGCCAGTGGAGGTGCCCCTATGCCTCACCTGCACTCTCAGGTAGGCATCACAGAGCAAGGCGGCAGGCCTGCGGGCACCGTTCCTCTCCAAGCACGCCCTGTCCCGCCTCTGTGCTTGCTGCCGTCCTGGGCTCCTCCAAGGCCAGCTTGGAGCACCCCTCCCGTGATGGCCTCCTGCCTATTGGCTCTGTCCGGGGGACCCTGGCACCAGCCAGCACGGAGTAGGTGGCCCCTCAGCTTTACCGATAAGAGTCCTTCTTCCATCAGGGAGGCTACTGCTTCCCTCTGGGTTTGAGACTCCTTCCTTCTACAAGAGGTGTTGCGGAGTCAGGCAGACAAAGCATTGCCTGTCGGGGCTGGGGGAATGAAGAGCCTGGCCCGCATGCCAGGCACCTCCCTTTTCTGTGCCAGTCAGCAGGGCGTTCGCCGACTCCTAGAGACAGGGAAAGAAAGCACTGAACATCCCATTTTCCCCGCAGATGAGCCCTGGATTCCCTGTCTTGGGAAATAATTGGCAGTCGCTGTTAAGTGGAGACACGATCTGGGGAGAAGCTTCGAGGAGCCACTTTCCTGACACCTCCCGTGTGTGCGGGAGTCAGAGGCTCCATGGCCGGCACCCAGGGTCAGCCTGCAGGGTGTGAGGCTCCGGTGGGGTCCCCCAGCTCGCCTGCCTGTGCCTCTGTCCAGTGTGGAGACCTCGCCAGAGACCGAGGAGGAGGAGGAGGCCAGGGGAAGTAGGAAGGCTAAGAATTTAAACCGGGAGATGATGAAAATCCCCACGGATAAGCACTTTGTGTCCCAGCTGGGTCCCGGAGGACGCCCTGACCTCGTGGTGCACCCGCAGCAGTGTCTGTCGGAGCTCGTCGGCCCGAGCTTGGTTCCTTTGCTGCTTTTTCGCAGTTCTTTCTCCCGAGAGAGAGCTGCAGAGCAGTGAGCAAGCAGTAGCCACGGGGCAGGGGTGACGGCAAAGGGGATGCCTCAGAGAGGAGGGCCTGGAGGTAACAGAGGTTTGGGGGCACCCATGTTCCCGGCTCTCACTGGGTGCTTTGTGGCTGCCACACCAAATGACCACACACTCGGGGGCTTCGGACCACAAACGTGCTTTCTCCTCCGGTTCAGGAGGCCGGAGGTCTGACCCTTCGTCGGCATTAGGGCCGCAGCCCCTCCCTCCAGAGGCGTTAGCAGAGGTCCCTGCCCCTCGTCCTGGGGCTCTGGGCCTTCCTCTCCTCAGGGCCTCATCCCACGCCTGTCTCCTCTCTGTCTCTGAAGAGGACACTGGACATTCGGGGCCCACCTAATCTGGGGTGGCCTCTTCTTCAGGTCCTTCCTTGGTCACATCTGCAAAGACCCTTTTCCCAAATCAGGTCACGTTTGGACGTTCTGGGAATCAGGACAAGGCATAGTTTTTGTCTGGGGTGCGAGTTGCACAGTCCAGCCTGGCACTGCTCACTCTTCCTTCCGTCCAGATGCTCTCGGGGTTCGTGGTGCCTCTGTGCCCCGGGCTCCCTGGTGTGGAGGGGCAGGGGTCAGAACCTGCCCCCAAAGCTCAGGCCTGCAGCAGAATGGGGTGTGAAGAGGGTGATGGGAGGAACAGCTTGAGGGGTGGGCACCCTGGGAGGGAGCAGTGTGGTGCAGAGGGTGGGCAGCAGCTGGGAGAGGTCACCGTGGGGGAAGCCCGGAGCAAAGGTTTGCTCGGGGCAGGTTGGGCTGCAGGGCCTGGGCCTGTCTCCCCTAGCTGTTCCCCTCTGGTGGCTTCCATGCTGCAGCTGTCCCAGCAAGTCCTGAGGGTCTCCCTGCAGCCTGGGGGTGAGGCCCTTGGGTGGCAGTGGGACCATCTCTAGTGCCTGTAGATTTGCCATTTCACTCACTGTCTGCCTGAAGGAGAGCTCTGTCAGGAACCCCATCCTCTGGGCTGCCTCTGCTGCAAGCCCTGCCCTGGGCCTGGGCCCACGAGGCTGTGGCTGGTGGGGTGTGCTCAGTTTCTGAGCACCTCGAGCCGCTCTGCTGCCCTCTCACTTCCCTGGGAGGCCCCCACCCCCTCCTCCAAAAATAGCACCTGGGGCGGCACAGGGAGCACCTCGCAGGCCTGGCCTGGGAGCTGTGGGTTGTGACTGTCTCTTCCCGTGGGCGGGGCCCAGGGCTCTCTCCTTGGTGCCTGGAGCCTGGTACAAAGTAGGACCAGACACGAGATTGAGGAATGAACAGATGAAGGATGGATGGATGGATGAATGCAGGTGGTAATGGAGCTGTGGGCCTCGGGGTCCCTGTTGGCGCCACTGTTTTTACTCGGTGGGGCTGATCTTGGCCGTAGGCACTCGGGTTGTGACAGTCTCATGGAGTGGCCCTAGCAGGGTGTCCCGGCCGAGGGGGTTGCAGCACAGGTGCCCCAGCCGCCAACTGTGATGGTGATGGTGGGGGAACTCACATGTCTCCGTTTCCTGCTTTGCCCGTGGGGATGGTATCCCTCATGTCCTGGAAGGCACCAGGTCCACCTATCCCTGCCTCCCCTCCTCGCCCTGCCCTGCTGCTGGGGAGGCAGGGAGCTGGGACCCCTGTGCTGTCAGTGAGGGAGTGCCAGGACTCAATATGCTGTTATTCCCTGTAGTCAAATATGTAAGAAAACACCACATACAGACAAGAAAACCCCTAAAAACCCAGAGTCAGAGACAGAAAACGCCCTCAGCGGTCAGTGATGTTTTAGGATGGGAGTTCTTGTCGGTTTCACATCCTGCCCTTATCCTTGCGGGGCTATTTCTACACTGGGAGAAAAAAAACAAACCCATTTCATCCCAGGGAGTGGCGTCGTGGGCACGCTTCCTTCCCTGGTGAAATGAGACTGGACCTACAGCAGCTGGTACAGGGGAGCCCCTGATTGCTAGGCTGAGCCTCAGTTTCCCCACCTGGTAAAGCAGGGACGGTTATCCCAACTGAGAGAGCACTAGAGGGTAGGCCTGCATGGAGTGAGGAGCCAGAGAGACACCGGCGGCATTGGAGAGAGTCCTGGGTACCCCAGGCAAGCGGGTGGGCAAGAGGGGCCAGGTGTGGAGCTGGGAAGCGGGGTGGGCACTGCAGTCTGCCCTTTTTGTGACTGTGAGCAGGTATGCCCAGGACCAGAGTTCCAGCTCCCGGCTGAAATACCAGCTCTGACCTTCCTGCTTGAGGACGGCCGGGTTTTCTGCCTGCCCCAGAGAGCTCTGTCCCAGGCCCTGGCAGAGGCAGCCTCCCTCCCACTGGGCTCCCGCCTGGGTGGGGGTGGAAAGCGAGGCTGCAGCTGTAGCGTTCCTGACCTTGGCGGCCCAGCTGTTGGCCTGGCAGCAGGGAACCCCCTCCCGCTCTCTTGGCCCCTGGTGCTCTGCCTGCTGGCTGGGGGGCCTGGTGCTGGTTCGCCTGGAATTTCCAGAAAGCACAGCTTCTTAGTTCATCTTCACATTTTCTGACTGTGGAGGGGACTTCTCAGAAACTAGCTGGCTGCTTGTTTTTTGTACATTCATGGGACCCCCTCCTTCCAAACCTAACCCAAAGCTGAGATTACTTTTTTTTTTTTTTTTTACTTTTTAAGAAATTCTAAAAGTAATGCCTACTCGTTGGAAAAAAAAACCAAACCAAACCTAACCAAAACAAAGCAAAAGAAGAAACAGAAAGGCAGAAAGGCAGAGCAGCCCAGACCCACTGGGCCCAACCTCATGGCTGAGACCAGAGACCCTCCCCAGGGGCTTGGGCTGAGGGTCACAGGGCAGGGAGGGGCTGTGGGTCCAGGGGAGGCCGGGTGGATGAGAGGATCTCGGTACCTCCGGAGATGGTCGAGTTCTGGCTTGAAGACCTGTTTTTAGGCATCAGAACTGCCTTCCCTCCCTCTCTCCCTGTGAGGTCTAGTGAGGAAGTTCCCTTCTCCTCAGGAATCCAGGGAATTCATTCAGAGCCACTGGGTGGGGGAAACTGAGGCTCCAGGAGGGTCAGCAATGTGTCCGAGGTCACCCAGGAAGCTCTGCTTGGCGCCTCCCGGCCCCGTGGGCTACAGGTCTGGACTTTGCGAGTGAGCAGGAAAGGAGCAGATGGGCAGTGAGGTGCTTGCTGCCCATTGGAGAGTTTCAAGAATTCCCTGGAGCAGGGTGCTGCCCATTGGAGAGTTTCAAGAATTCCCTGGAGCAGCGGCCTCCGGCAGGGTCCATGCCCTTGTGCTGAGCGGAGGAGACGGGAACTGAGCTTAGGCAAGCAGCCTGAGCTCGAGGGTTTAGAGGGCTCCCCTCAGGCTGGGGAGGCTGGGCCGTGGGGGCAGTGCAGAGGAGTGGGGGGCTGGGGAGGAGTGTGGGGGGCATGGGGAGGAGTGTGGGCATGGGAAGGAATGTGGAGAGGAACATGGGGGAAGTGGGGAGAAGTGGGGAGGACCGTGGGAAGTGGGGAGGACCGGGGGAGTGGGGAGGAATGTGGGGGCCGTACTCTGGCTCAGCTTCAGCAGCCAGGAGCCTCACCCTGGGGTCGGCCATGGGGCCACACTCCCTGGCTGGGCTTGTGGAGGGTGGCGTGGCTGTGTTGCTCTCCATGGGGTCCCCAGAACCTGAGTGATTGAAGAGTTAGGACCTGAAGGGGCAGGAGCTCCCCACAGGAAGCAGAATCTGGCTGGAAATGCCCTGGTCAGGCTCTGCCCTTCCTGGATCCCGGCGGAGCCTGGAGGCGACCTCGCCGCTGCCTCCCATCTGCGGGGCACCCACCCTGGTTTCTCTGGTGTGGGTGTCTGCGGGGCAGCTGGAGGAAGCAGTGTCTGCCTGCTTCTTTCCCCACCTCGCTGCACTTGCATTCACTGCACGCAAACAGCAGTAATGAAAACGAAGTAGGTTTAAACAACCAGGAAACTGTGTTTACATCTCACCCTCCACCTGTTGGAGCTCAGAACCATTTTCTCAGTCCTTGTCCTGCAGATGTAGTTTTGCTTAGTTTTATTTTCATAATACAGACACACACACCCCACACATACGTACCTGGTACGCACACACACCGTGAGCGTGCGCACGTCCTCATGTGCATGTACAGCGACACGGGCACGCCGGCACGCAGCCGAGCACTGCACACCCCACACGCACGCACACGCGAACACGCACAGCAAGACCCTCCCCTGCTCGAGCGCCAGCAGCGTCCCCGCCGCCCACCCCCAGGCAGGTGTGTGGCACATGTGAGTGCTCAGCCGCAGTGCCACAGCCGCCGCCCCGCCAGCCTTCCTTGGCTGGATCTGGGATGCCTCCTCCGGAAGCCTTCAGGCTCGCGTTGATTTGCTCAGATTCCCTGAGCACCCACGATGTGCTGCCGTGGTCCTGAGCATTTTGGGTCCTTCCAGCACCAGGCGGGAAAGCTCCTGGAAGTGCAGGCACCTCTCCTGTTGGGTGTCTCGCACACACTTGCCCCTCCCTGGGCCTTGCCCCGTGGTGGCAGAGCTGGTTCGGCAGGCTGGGCCACACGCGCAGGGCCACGTACCCTCCGCAGTTGCTGGTGGGTGCGTGGACAGACGGACATTAGCTGTGGTGTGTGCCCGTGGGGACGACCTCTTAACACCAGGCACACGCCCTTTCTCGGAAATCCCTGGAAACGACTGGGATGATACCAGGACGTGACAGTTGGCTCTTTCTTCTGGAAATGATGGGCACTAACTGTGGAGCGAATCCCCACCCGCACGAAGGCGTGTTGCTCTCAGCGACAGCTTCCGCAGTGTTTGCGGCACGTTGGAGCGGGATGTTTTACCTCCCTTGGCGTTCATGGTGCTGGGATCTTAAGGATGTCACACATGGGCGTTGGGCTGTCCCTCATGTGGGGGCCACCTGCCTGTGCAAGGGGTGATGGGAGGTGCTGCCCATCATGTACTGGCTGCAGCCTCTGGCAAGTAGTGGGTGCTTCTGCACAGGGAAGACACCTAGGGATGGAGGCCCCAGGTCTTGGTTTTGGGGTGCTAGAGCCAGGTGCCTTCTGCGGAGACAGGGAGGCAACTGTTGGATAGGCAGGCCCGGGAGCCTGAGTCGTGTAGTTAGCCTGGAGCTGGGGTCGTGGGATCTGGGTTTCCCGGGGTGGGTGTGGGGGCATTCAGAATTTGAACCTGCATCTCCCTCCCAGACAGGTCCCCCAGCCTGTGCCTGAGCCCCCTGTCCCCATTCAGGGATGCCTGAAACTGGGCCCCATGGTGGTCAGAGGCGGCTGGGTCTGGGGTCCCACCCTCCTGGAGTCCCTTTGGGGACCCTGTTCCCCAAAGAGTTCTGGATTGGGCCTCGGGGTTCAAACCACATTTTCAGAGGGCCCCAGTGTGCCAGGCCTAGGGTCCAGGGTCTCCTAGCTGTGAGCAGGGGGCGTGGGGCATTGCGGAACCCGCGCTGGCGTGAACGGGGACAAAGGGTGGAAGAAACCAAGAGAACTGTTGCCTCAGTTTCTCATCCAAACCCTACTCATTCCACTGTGTGCCCGTTCATCCCACAGCCATTCCAAGTGCCTGTTGTGATGGGCTTGGCGGGCACAGTGCCAAGGGCACAGGGCTGCCTGCCACCAGCTGGCCACTGGAGTTGCTTGATGAAGAACCACAGACCAGTGCCCTCTAGCAGCAGCCCTGGAGGCCACAGGCTGGAACCAAGACGTTGGCGGGCTGTGCTCCCTCCGGAGGTTCTGGGTGTCGGCGGGCTGTGCTCCCTCCGGAGGTTCTGGGTGTCGGCGGGCTGTGCTCCCTCTGGAGGTTCTGGGTGTCGGCGGGCTGTGCTCCCTCTGGAGGTTCTGGGTGTCGGTGGGCTGTGCTCCCTCTGGAGGTTCTGGGTGTTGGCGGGCTGTGCTCCCTCTGCAGGTTCTGGGTGTTGG
>PVKV010026423.1:0-28007 GCA_004027835.1 Alouatta palliata | reverse complement strand
AACAAACAGCCAACCAGTATTTCATTTAAACCTATGAAATGCTATGCAGTTGCTGGGGAATGATTTACTCCCAACCATGTGGTCACTTTTAGAACAAATGTGATGTGTTACTGAAAAAAAAAAAAAAATGTATGTTTTGTGGATTTGGAGTAGAGAGTTCTGTAAATGTTTATTAGGTTTACTTGTTCGAGGTCTAAGTTCAAGTCCTGGGTATCCTTCTTAACCTTCTGTCTCCTTAATCTGTCCAATATTGACAATGTAATGTTAAAGTCTCCCACTATTATTGTGCGGGAGTCCAAGTCTCTTTGTAAGTCACTAAGAAGTTGCCCTATGTATCTGGGTGCTCCTGTATTGGGTGTGCATAGACTTAGGATCGTTAGCTCTTCCTGTTACATTGATCCCTCTACCATTATACAATGTCCTTCTTATCTCTTTCGGTTTCCATTACTTTAAAGTCTATTTTATCAGAGATGAAAATTACAACTCCTGCTTTTTTTTTTTTCTTTCCATTTGGTTGGCAAATCTTCCTCCATCCCTTTGTTTTGAGTCTCTATATATCCTTGCATGTAAGATGGATCTGGATGCAGCTTACTGATGGGGTTTTTGAAGTGGCTGATACTGGTTGTTCCTTTCTGTATATAGTGCCTCTTTCAGAAGCTCTTGTAAAGCAGGCCTGGTGGTAATGAAATCTCTGAGTACTTGCTTGTTCGTAAAAAAATTTTATTTTTCCTTCACTTACGAAACTTAGTTTGGCTGGATATGAAATTCTGGGTTGAAAGTTCTTTTCGTTAAGGATGTTGAATATTGGCCCCCACTCTCTTCTGGCTTGTAGGGTTTCTGCTGAGAGATCTGCTGTGAGTCTGATAGGCTTCCCCTTGTGGGTAACCTGACCTTTCTCTCTGGCCACCTGTAGTATTTTCTCCTTTGTTTCAACCCTGATGAATCTAATGATTATGTGCCTTGGGGTGGCTCTTTTTGAGGAATATCTCTGTGGTGTTCTCTGTATTACCTGGAGTTGGGTATTGTTAGGTCAGGAAAGTTTTCCTGGATAATATCCTGAAAAATATTTTCCAGCTTGGATTCATTCTCTTCGTCACATTCAGGTACACCTATCAAACATAGATTAGGTCTTTTCACATAGTCTCATATTTCTTGGAGACTTTGCTCATTCCGTTTTACCCTTTTTTCTCTAATCTTGTCTTCTCGTTTTATTTCGTTAAGTTGATCTTCGACCTCTGAAATCCTTTCTTCTGCTTGATCAATTCGACTGTTAAAACTTGTGCATACTTCGCGAAGTTCTCGTATTGTGTTTTTCAGCTCCATTAATTCACTTATATTCCTCTTTAAATTGTCCATTCTCATGAACATTTCATGAAACCTTTTTTCAAGGTTCTTAGTTTCCTTGCATTGGGCTAGAACATGTTCTTTTAGCTCACAGAAGTTTCTCATTATCCACCTTCTGAAGCCTGATTCTGTTGATTCCTCACATTCATTCTCTATCAGGCCTTGTTCAATTGGTGATGAGGCACTGCAATCCTCTGTAGGAGGAAAGGCATTCTGATTTCGGATGTTTTCAGCCTTTTTACGCTGGTTTTTTCCCATCTTTGTGGATTTATCCACCTGTCGTCTGTGTAATTGCTGACTTTCAGATTAGGTCTCTGAGTGGACGTCCAGCTGGTTGGTGGTTAAGTTTTTTCTGTTTCTTAGTTTTCCTTCAGCAGACACCCCTCCCCCACAGAGCTGGACCTTCCCGGGTTCAGCTGTACTTGCTTTGAAGCTCTCAATCCTCAGCAGTTCCAACTGCTGTTTTTATTTATTTATTTTTTTTTGTGGAGGGGGCACCAGCCTTCCCCTGCGGCGACCCACTACGCCGGCTGAAACAGCGGCGTTAAGATTCGTGGTGCTTTTCTGCCTGGGAATCTCCAGGTCTGGTTCCCCGCTTCAGTCCGCTTTTCAATCAGCTGAATGGGAGACTCTGCCTTCCCGGAGCTCCAAACGCCAACCAAAAGGGCACTCAGTCCCGTTTACTCCGGACTGGGAACCGCCGCGCCGGGGCGCCTGCAAAACAGCCTCGCCCTCCAAAAGAGTCGCGCTGGCGACCCATGGGGGTCCTCTGCCAAGAATCTCTTGGTCTGTGGACAATAGAAATTTGTCTGAAAATGTGGCGTCCACTCACTCTCTGCGCTTTCAGTGGCAGCTACAATCCTGAGCTGCTGCTAATCGGCCATCTTGGATCTCTCTCGGCATTACTCTTTCTATAAAGTTGTTAATGAAATTTTGGAGCACCTTACATAAATTTTTATTGAAACATACTTAGGATGTGGTGCCCATTGTCCAGCTTGTGGTGCCACATTTTTTTGTGAGAAGGAGATTTCTCTGAATTCTTTAATTCTGAAGCAATATGAGTTCCTAAACAGGTAATATGAAATATTATTGTGGATGATTCCTTAATGATAAATTTAAGGCATAAGAGAAACGTTATCTGCATAGTTGACCTTGGTAAAAGACTAGGGCACAACTTTCAACTTATTAACAATGTCTCTGATGCAGTTAAGAATTTTGATCATCTTAATTAATGAAACATAAAACTTGAATTAACCTGAAAATTCAGTGTGGAGTGTTTGCCTTTGTCTGTTGTTTGAACCTCACTTTTTAAAGCCCGGCTCCCATCAGAAACAGAATAAAGTTAAAGCTCTTAATTAAAACCAGGAATGAGGACATGTTGGCTGCTCATTGGAGGAAAAACTATGTTCTTAAATCCAGAGAGGTTGACAGTCAAGATGAAAAGCTAGATTATTATACTCATTAGGATGAAAAAAATAATCACCTCAGTGGCTCAAAGACAAGGCCTGAATTTTCCATTAGAGGAAACTGGGTCTATGCATCTGCTGTGTTGAGACCTCATAGTGCTATATTATAGAAATGGGCATGTTTGGTTTTCTGGAAGTGTTGCAAGTATAAGCTATTTGTATTTGTTCTTCTGTTTGCCTAGAATTATGGGTGTCCACTGAGGCAGTCCGTATTTGATGGATGATTGAGTCCTGATTTCTGAGAGTCAGCTGACTCTAGTGTTACTGATCTTATGGAAAAGTCAATCCAGCGAGAAGATTTTATGCAGAGGTTTCAAATACACATAGATCATAATTTAAATATGTCCCCATTTTGGTTTTATTTTTGTTTTCAGCCAATCCTGAGGCATAAGAAACATTTCAATTCACTGCACATTCCAAAATCCTTGCCATTTAAGAACAAGCCAAGGACCCAAGCCAAGGCAGGCAAGGTGCTGAAGGACAGGCAGAGACCAGATATCATATGTGGGCCTTGTGAAAGGAAGGTCCTGTCACCAATTGACTGCCTGTTTAGATAGGAAAGTAACACTCTTGGCAGCTCACTTTGCGTTTCTACCGCAACTCAGTTTTGATCAGGAGGAGATATGGCCAGAGTTATTCACGGCGCTAGAACTAGAAGTTAGAGGCGTAGCTGGGATCTATTTCCCATCCTTTGCTTGACCCTGCTCTGCCCTGTGCATTTTTAATGGGGAGTCATAGGCATGGCTGGTTAGTAGAGTTATAATAATAATTATAAGGAGTTAATATTCCTTTGGATCCGGGGTTGCCTCTAGCTTAGATTCCATCAGCCATGGTGCCTAGGATGGGAGTGTGCGGTGGCTGTGAGAGTATTCTGATGCTTGCCGGGTTTTGTTCCTGTCAGATCTTTGAACTGCTGGATGCTCTGAGTACAGTGCACAGTCAGAGGGTGAAGAAGGCCAAGAAGCAGCGGCTCCTGCAAAATAAAGAGCACTTCAAAGCACTCCTCAAGCAAAAGGAGAAGAAGCTGAAGTGGCAGGAGGACCTCAGAAAAAGCTCTTCTGAATTCAGGGTCAGAGGGAAAGAAGAAGCCAGACATCCGGTCTGAAGAGGGCTGAGGAGCAATTGCAGTGAGCCTTTGTAATGGGAGGGCTGGCCATAGATCTGCAGAAATGGACGATTTCAAACATGACGGTGCTTGTGAATAACGAATCAGGGGGTGAGAGCCCATGCAATGTCCTTGTTGGACACGTCGCACAGACTATGCCTGTTTGAGAAGGAACAAAACCTGCATTGGCAGGATCCGGGTTCATTTTTAGCATCTAGAGCTGTCAAAATTTAAACTAATGTAAACTATGGTTACGTGGATCCTCTTACTCGTTCTGCCTGCCTTAGTTTAATTATTTTGTGCTACAAAAATATAATTAAAACATTTTCCTGTTAGTTTTGGCTTAGTACTTTTCATTAGGGGTGAATGCCTGACAGTGGATTGTGGATAATTGTTTATTTCACTACCTTCCTGATGAGTCTTCCAGAAAAAAAAGAAGTATTCACTTGAACTCTTAGCTATCATGTAAATGTTCAGAGAAGGGTGATGTTTTTGTTTTTGTTTTGTCTGTTGTGTCGTTGTATTCTTTGATCAATGGTTTTAATTGACATTTTATATTTTATTTCATGTATTTTATATTTTGCATAATACTGTAACAGCCAGGTGACAGTATATATTATTGAAAGCTTTAGACCAGGAGATTGCTGTCTCAGGTGATGAGACCAAGGAAATAGAACATATTGTGAAGTAAGTTTTCTGTATTATGTTCATGCATTATACTTGCCTAGCTACCTTGCTGATATAGTTTAATTCTGAGTCCTCACCCAAATCTCACGTGGAATTGTAATCCCCATTGATGGAGGAGGGGTCTGGTGGCAGGTGACTGGATCATGGGAGTGGTTTCTAATAGTTTAGCACCATCCCTCTAGAGCTGTCTTGTGAAAGAGTTCTCGTGAGATCTGGTTGTTTTAAAAGTGTGTGGCACCTTCCACTTTGCTGTCTTTCTCCTGCTCTGGTTGTGTGAAGTTGTGCCTTGCTTCTCCTTTGCCTTCTGCCAAGATTGTAAGTTTCCAGCAGCCTCCCCAGTCATGTGGAACTGTGAGTCAATTAAACCTTTTTTCTTCATAAATTACCCAGTCTCAGGTAGTTCTTTTTTTTTTTAATATACATATATTTTTTATTGCATTTTAGGTTTTGGGGTACATGTGAAGAACATGCAAGATTGTTGCATATGTACACACATGGCAGTGTGATTTGCTGCCTTCCTCCCCATCACTTATATCTGGCATTTCTCCCCATGCTATCTCTCCCCAACTCCCCATCCCCCACTGTCCCTCCCCTATTTCCCCCGACAGACCCCAGTGTGTGATGCTCCCCTCCCTGTGTCCATGTGTTCTCACAGGTAGTTCTTAATAGCAATTCCAGAACAGATTAATACAATTGACTTTTTCAAATTGAACATTTCATTGATGTAATCATAGTATTATGTACATATTTTGTGATAGTATGTTGGAATAATTATATAAGGTATGATCCTCTGTGATATAATAATAGATTCACAACCAGTTGCACATTTTGCCCAATTTTTCTCAATAGTATGGTTTTGCAAATATCACAGTCAAGATATTGACAATGATACAGTCTACTGATTTTATTCAGATTTCCCCAGCTTTATACTCCTATGTGTGTGTGTGTGTGCATGCATGTGTGTGTGTGTGTGTGAAAATATGGAACACTCAGCAAATCTTTGTGTCATCTTTGCACAGGGCTCACACTGATCTCTGAGTGGTTTCAATTTTAGTATGGTATGCTGCTGGTGGGAGTACCTTGTTGCCTTTACCACATCTTACGGGCCAAAGAAAATTCACTTGGGCCAACCAGGGTTTTCCTGGCAGGGTTGTGAGCAGCTGGCCTAGTCTGGGAGGCTTTCTAAAAGCCTAAAGCTGTCAGCAAACAGATGTGGCCTTGTGTCTCCATCAGAACGGAAGGGGATGTGAGGATCCGGCCAGGGCCAGGTCTACCTGGGAATCAACAGTTGAAACATTCCCAGACTGTTCTGAGCAACTCTGGGTATAAATTTTCCTCTATTCCTCAGGAGCAATTAAGAATTCCAGCATCAAGTATGGTGATAAGTCTGGGGACAGATACATAGTATACCCATAAAAATTGTTAAATAATGTAAAGTTAATATCTGTTGTGTTATATAGCATAATTGATACATTTTAAAATATGAGACTATAGTTCAACTAAAATAAACAAGGCACTCTAAGTCATACCATGTTTTGCAATTATGCAGTTTACAAGGTCTTTCAGAGCAGATGAAACCTAGCTTTAAAAGAGTCTTAGGAGCTAAGGAAATGTTTCCAGATAATAACTGGAATCAACAAAAGAAAAAAGGTGTCTTATACAAGTAAATGTTTTCAAAGAGTAAGCTTGCAAGTACTAAAGTATATATAATTGTATAGTTTCATATTTTAGCCAAAGGAGTGAAATCCTTTAGCAAGGTGAGAAAAGAATGTTTAAGCACAGTAGCAGATAATTATGTTTTCTAAAGACAATATATGTATGTGTAAGTGATATTTGCTAATATTAAAAATCTTGGTTTATCATATTGGAGAGCAAGGGAAATAAAAAGTTTGTACATCAAGACTATTTCAAACTAAAGTTGAACCAGGTGCCGTGACTCACACCTGTAATCCCATCATTTGGGGATGCTGAGGCAAGTGGATCGCTTGACCCTAGGAGTTTGAGACCAGCCTGGGCAAAACCCTGTCTCTACAAAAAATACAAAAATTAATTAGGCATGGTGTTGTGCACCTGTAGTCCCAGCTACATGGGAGGCTGAGGTGGGAGGATCACTTGAGCCCAGGAGGTCAAGACTGAAGTCAGCTGTGATAGCACCACTGCACTACAGCCTGGGCAACAGAGTGAGATTCTGTCTAAAAAGAAATTTTTTAAAAACCCACTAAAATTAAGGAATCTCTATTGTCTGAAAGAAACAATAAATAGCTTCTATGTAGAATTTTTACTGGTGAAGGTCCCAGCTAGCCAGGTCAGTAAAATGCAGTCGTGTATCACTTAAGGATGGGGATTTATTCTAAGAAATGCATTTTTTGGCAGTTTTGCCATTGTCTGAATATCATAGAGTGTACTAACACGAACTTAGGAGGTACCGCTGACTACACACCTAGGCAATATGGGATAGCCTATTGCACCTAGGCTATAAACCAGAACAGCATGTGACCATACTGAATGCTGTAGGCAATTGTGACATCGCAGGTATTTGTGTATCTAAATGTAGAAAAGATACAGCAGAAATACAATATTATCTTATTGAACCATCATTATGTATGTTGTCTGTCATTGGTTATATGGCACATGGCTGTATGTGCACGCATAGTTTTTGCGACTGTGAAGTTTGTATCCATCTCATTGAAAGATAGTATATCAAAATGAGGATTGGACTGGGAGAGTTTGTAAATTATTTTCAATGCTAATTGCTTATTTATGTGATATTGTCAGCATGTATGTTGCAAAAGTAATTCTACTAGATTGTGAGTTCCATGAGAGCTAAGAGCAGGAACTGCATTGTTTACCTGGTTGACACTTGAAGTAGAGCCACTGAGTATAAAATAAGTGCTTAATAAACATTTGCTTGGAAGGAAGAAGAGAGGGCATTCCTGGCATTCACCTTCTAAAATATTTTAACAACTTTGTGGAAATCTTTCTAAAATGCATTAAATTTTGTAAGTTGTAAAAAATATTCTCTATGTTGTAAAGTAACAGATTTGACAATATTGGGAATTGAGGTAACTATTCATTTTTATACCTTTCTGTCTTTTTACTATGCACAGGAAGCCAGTGGTTCTGAGTATTTCCTTAAAACTAATATTGGCATATAGTATACACACCATTCCATGCCATTAAATATTCTATTTAACAATAGATGTATTCAGATATATTTAGTTTCCTATTTGTGGATGTCCTAGACAGTTTCTTTTGTAAAAGAACACATAACTGCTTTTATTTAAGTATTACCATTTGGCGATGTGCTCACCATTTCAGAAATAAATGTTTCAGCAAAGAAGAAAGCCATGTAGTCTGATTTAGCTCTTTGGAGGCTTCAGAGCTTTCTTAGGTGATGGGAAGAGAGCATTTGCTTAGTTTCTCTTGACACTGATTCCTCTTATCTAGTATTTTGCCAGACTCAGATATGTTTTAAAACCATTATTGAGAGTTTACCTTAACTAAATTGAGTTTTATTTGGATCTCTTAGTTTTACTTAGTTTATTTCTTGGTTTTAAAGTCATGTACATTTTTGTAATCCTTAAGCTAATAAGACAAAATGCTGAGATGCTGGACATGTAAATGCCAATGGTGTTCTATTATGAGACTGTTAGCATTTGATATTTTTGGAATCTTACCTTATGACTGAAAATTAGGCCAAGATTGGTGGCTCATGCCTGTAATTCCAACACTTTGGGAGGCTAAGGTAGGAGGATCACTGGGCAACATAGTAGGACTCCATCTCTATAAAGAATAAAAAATTAGCTGGACATGGTGGCATGTGCCTGTGGTCCCAGCTTCTCAGGGGACTGGGGTGGGAGGATCCCTTGAACCAGGGAGGTCGAGGCTGCAATAAGTCATGATTATGCCACTGCATTCCAGCCTGGGAAACAGAGACAGTGTCTCAAAAAAAAAAGAAAAAAAAAAGATTATGTAAACTTTGGTTTGCTGGGTGTTTGGAGGAATATTGTAAATCTTTAGGCCAAGTTAGGACACTCTAAATGTTGTCACTGGTGTGTAAAGAGAGAAGGGCGAATTATACATTTGGACCAGTTGGGCAGTAACTTTTGGGGGAGTTCTGTTTTTGGTTTTTTTTTTGTATTGTGATGAAATATGCATAACAAAACTTATCATTTTAACCATCTTTGGTTGTATAATTCAGTGGCATTAATTACGTTCACAATGTTGTTTTTGATCTTCCCAAACTGAAACTCTGTCCCCATTAAACAACAGCTTCTCATTCCCTCATTCTCCCAGCCCATGGCAACCACCATTCTGTTTTCTGTCTCTGAATTTGACTACTTTAGATACTTTGTATAAATGGAATCATACAATATTTGTCTTTTTATGTCTCATTTATTTTACTTAGCATAATGTCTTCAGGATTCATCCACATTGTAGCATGCATCAGAATTTCCTTCGTTTTTAAGGCCGAGTGATATTCCAGTGAATGTCTTTACCACATTTTGCTTATCCATTCACTCACTGATGGACGTTTGGGCTGTTGTGAAAAATGCTGCTATGCACATTGGTGTGTAAATATCTGTTTGAGTCCCTGCTTCAATTCTTTCATTTATATACCTAGAAGTGACATTGCTGGATCAAATGTAATTCTATGTTTAATTTTTTGAGGAACTGCCATACTGATTTCACATCAGGTACACCATCTTACATTATTGCAATATTTACAAGGGTTCTAATTTCTCTACAGCCTGGAAAACCATTGTCTGCCTTCGTGTCTTCCTGCCTTTCTTTTTTCTTTCTCTCTCTCTCCTTCCTTCTTCTCTCTCTCCTCCCTTCCCTCCCTTGTTCTCTCCTTTCTCTCTCTTTTTCTTCCTCCCTCCTCTCTTCCTCTCCCTCTCTCTCTCTTCCCTTTGCTCTGCCCCCTTCCTTCTTTCCTTCCTTTTATTAGTTAAGCAATCATCCAGGCTGTAGTGCAGTGGTGTGATCACGGCTCAGTGCAGGCTTTACCTCCCAGGCTCAAGTGATCTTCCTGCCCCAGCCACCTAAGTAGCTCAGACTACAGGCACACATTGTCACACCTGGCTACTTTTTTGAAATTTTTGTAGAAATGGAGTCTCCCTATGTTGTTCAGGATGGTCTTGAACTCCTGGGCTCAGGCAATCCTCCCACCTTAGCCTCTAAAAGTGCTGGGATTACAGGTGAGAGCCACCACATTCAGCCTTTTTTATTTTTTCAAATCTAAGTAACAGGTATCCTAGTGGGTGTGAAGTTGCATGTCATTGTGATTGGCATTTTCTGAATGACTAGTGATGCTGAGCATCTTTTTATGCATGTATTGGCCATCTATAGTCCTTCTTTGGAGACATGTCTATTCAAGTCCTTTGCCCATTTTTGAACCATGTTGTTCTTTTATGTTGCCAAGTTGTAGAGGTTCTTTGTATCTTCTGGATATTAATCTCTTTTCAGATAAACAATGCACAAATATTTTCTCTGTTCTGTGGGATGTCCTTCCACTCTCTCAATAGTGTCCTTTGATGCACAAAAGTTTTTAATTTTGATGAAGTCCAATTTATTTTTTCTTCTACTGCCTGTGCTTTTGGTATCAGATAAAGAAATTATTATGAAATTATTGTTTACTCTTTAAAAAAATGTGTTATTGATGTGATTATTTGGCTGATGTCTGTCTCTGTTGATTGACTGTACTTCTTAAGGGCAGCTCTTTTAAATATGCAAATTTGGTGCCGTTTTCCCAAACTCCTTCAGTGACTTCCCTTTGTTTATAGGCCAAAGCCCTTAGCTTGGCTTTACTGCCTGCTCTCGCCCTCTTCCCTTCTTTTGTGCCCCTCTTCTGCTTTCTTGAGGTCTGGCCACCTTGGCCCTTTATCCCTCAAGATAATTTGCCTCAGGGCCTTAGCACATGCTCCTCCCTCTGCCTGAAATGTTTTAACTCACATATTCCCTCCCTGGCCTCCACCTGGTGCCACTGCTCTTCCTTCTGACTGTGGTCCTTAGACCACTTGTTAAGGCAGCCTCCACCCCACAGACTGGCCCAGGGCCTCTTATGGACCCTCTCCTAACTCCCTTGAGTTAACTCCTCCAAACCCTCTCTACTAAACCACTGGTTGTCAATGATGCCGTTCAGGGAGCCCTGGGATTTTCATGACCCTTTTAAGGATGTCATGAAGTCAAGTCTGTTTCATGACAATGTAGAGACATTAATTGCCTCTTTCACTGTCACTCATTCTTGAGTGCACGGCCAAGTTGCCAGAGGTGATGTGCTGTGTGGGAGTGCAGCAACCTGACTGCAGACATGGGGATCCAGCTTGTATTGTCAGACACAACAGTTTTGCAAAACTGTGAAGCAATGTCACTTTTTTCAGAAATTATTTTGCTTTGGAAAATTTTTTTTGTTTTTTTGAAATGAAGTCTCTCTCTGTTACCCAGGCTGCATGAAGTGTAATATCGCAATCTTGGGTCACTGCAAGCTCCACCTCCCCGGTTCAAACTGTTCTCCTGACTCAGCCTTCTAAGTAGTTGGGACAACAGGTGTGTGCCACAAGGTCTGGCTAATTTTTGTAGTTTTAGTAGAAATGAGGTTTCACCATATTGGCCAGGCTGGTCTCGAACTCTTGACCTTGTGATCCACCCGTCTTGGTCTCTCAAAGTGCTGGGATTACAGGTGTAAGCCACCACACCCGGCCTGGATACTGGATAATGATTTTTTTTTTTTTTTTTTACAGAAATATGCTGTTGATGTTGCTCTGTAATGGGCTGGCTTCTGTTATTTTAAAACAAATTAATACATATCTTAAATGTTTCTTAGCTTCAGTTTTTTTTTGTTGTTGTTGTTGTTTAGTCATGGTTACTTTTAGTCTCTTTTCCTTCAGCTTTATTAGGTTTACAGCATAAACTAGAGATAAAATTCTAAGTCCCTGACCTACTGAATGGACCCATCCTCTCAGCAAAGGGAATGCAAAGAAACCTGAAAACCTAGTTCAGGCCATGACTGGAAGAGGGAATCGCCATGTCTGGTTATGCACTCCTCCCCCTGCAGTTCAGGCACAACTGACCAGCATTAACATTAAAACAGAGACCCTAAGACAGTCAGAAGAGACTCTGTAGCAATAAAATGTTGGAATTCACTCGGGGTGGTTGGTAAAATATTATGGAAAATATTAAAGATATATTAGGGAAAGTTATAGATAAGTCTCAAAACTTTTGGAAGGCTTAAAGGTTTTATTGGGGCTGGCTGAAGGCAGCCAGCAGGCCCATTAAGTCAGGGAGAGATAGAGATGATCAAAGGCCTTCCCATTTAAGTCTGTTTATCCCACATCCATTTGTCTCCACTCTGTTTACTCATGCAAATTTTGTGCTGGGTGGCCTCTCTGGGAAGATCAAAGGGGAATTACCTGTTAATAGGATTTACTCTGAGCCCTGGAACCTAAAGCTTGTACCCGTCTTAAAACCATTCTCTTAACCATGTTAATTATCCACAAGTGTGTTGACTTAGAACCTCTGTTATGAATAAATGTGTGGACAGACACTTGGTCGATTGGTTGCATTTCACCCTCTGAAAGCAGCTCACAGCCATCCCTAGCCCACTTGAAACACTGTAATGGTGTGAGAGTGCATTCATTCATCCATCATTGAGTCAGGGTCTGAAGGTCAGACTTCTGCAGATGGTAAGTGATGTCTCAATAAAATACCAAACTTAAAACTGACTCTAGCATAGTATCACCATATTTGAGGAGAAAATCAAAGTATTTTACCCTCAAATATATTTATTGGACATATTTTGAAATGGCCCTGCAAATCTGTCTCTTGTGGGAAAATGTGGAAGTGACCTCCTCAATAGGGGCTCAGGATTTAGCAAAGTAAAATAATAATAATAATAATAATAATAATAAATACATGTACTATCTGTCCACTGCCACTGCTGAAGGAATCTGTTATTTCACACCCACCAGTGAAACTTTTTGTTTCATGTTATTAAACAAAGTATTTTATTAGATGCTCCACAAGGAGCATAGTTATAGTAAATAGTGACAAAATTTTAGATTATTACTGCTACCAAACCATGTTTTAAAGATAATGCATAATACTACACAACTGTCACAAAGCACATCTTTAATGAAGGTGCAGTAGATAACTCTCCTTCTTGCCTTATTATAGTTTTGTGTATAAAAAGGGCACATATGAATATGATGCCTACAATGGTGCTTGCAATGTTGCTCTGCAGGAAAGGGGACTCCCAGTCAGCTTCCATCTTCACGTTATGGGAAAGTCACAGGATTTCCTCTGTGCTCCTGGGCTTCTCACACTGCTCACACAGAGCTACAAAAGCACAGCTCATCCTAAGTAGGATGGAATAGAATTAATCCTTTAACATTTTAAATTGGAAACTCAAAGAGCTCTCAGTGCTTAACTGAGACTCTATGTTATACATCAAACGTAATTCTTTCATCAGTACATGAAATTTGATTTGATTTGATTTGACTGGAAGGTTTTAAAAAAGATTTTTTGAAGAAAAATTTATTTTATTACCAAAATGAAATGACAGACTATTCAAAACAAAAATGTGGCATATTTTCATAGAACAAGGAAGAAGAAAACAATATCCAGTGTTTAAATGAGAGGAGGGCATGTAACAAGCATGATGTAAACACCTTTTGCTAGTGCTTTCTCATTTTGTAGTGTTCTTATATGTTCTCCAGGTAAGTGTTCTTTCTGTCCTTCCCCCAGTGACATCTTTGCACATTTACATAAAAATTGCCATGGCCCATGGGGAAAGTGGTCATGGCCATATCAAAGAGAATAATTCAAATCCAGTGTGTTCAGAGGTTCAGGATAGCTGCCACTTTTGGCTGGCACATCTTCTGGGCTTTTCTGCAGGACCAAATGAGCAGGGCTGGTCCCCTTACCCCACTTTGAAGTTTAGCCCATTGGGTGGATGCACTTTTGGTTGTGGAAGATGCCATAGGCTCCTTCCTCTTTTCCAGAGAGAGAGAGAGAGAGAGAGAGAGAGAGAGAGAGAGACAGACAGACAGACAGACAGACAGACAGACAGACAGACAGACAGACACAGTGAGATGGCTGCCTGCCCCCTTGAAAGGAAGCCAGCAGAATGATGGCAGCAGTGGCCCATCTAGAGTGGCTGCTACAATGATGCCAGCTGCAGTAGGGGAGACATGGCTAGGGCTGCACATTCCATGGAGCTGATGGGAACCCTGCTCCCTTCCGAGTTGGTTAGGTGTGAGCCCTGTGTTTCTGGGTGCAGCTGCAGCTGCCCAGTGATGACTGCAGACCTGGGCATCCCTATGTGCTCAGGGGACTGGGAAGCTCCTCTGTCCCCACAGGCTCAGAAGTGCCTACTCCTACTGCCTGACTTCTCACTTTCAGCACTTACTCTGATTTTGGAGCAAAGTTGTGGCCAAGCCTGTGTGCTGTCATGACCTGGCTAGGTATTCATGTGCTGACATACGAGCCCCCTGCTGCCTTGGCCCTCTCCAGACTTTGGGTGCCAATGAACATGGGAGGGAAGCTGAAGGGGTCTGAAGGCAGCTCAGTGCAGGCCTGCAGGTACCCCTTAGCATGAACACCCTGGGTGTCATGAATGATGGCAGGAGGCAGACAGACTCCTGGATGGAAAGGGGCAGGTCCCTGGTGAAACTCCACCTTCGAGCCAAGGATGGCCTGAAGCCTGGGGCCTGGGCTTTCAGTTCTGTGGACTGGAGTGGGAACATATGGTGCTTTTTCTGGGCCTGCCCATGGCCACCCATGGACCAATTAGCATGCACTTCCTCCCCTCTGAAGCCCTTAAAAACCAAACTCAGGTAGATGATGGGATGACTCGCCTGTGGAGAGACACCACTGTGAGTCTCCTCCCAGCTGACAGCTGTACACTCAGTGGGATGACTTGCCTGTGGATAGGAGCTACCCACACCAGGACTCCTCTCAGCTGAGAGCTGTACACTCATCAAGATGACCTGCCTGTGGAAAGGAACTACTCACTCAGGTCTCCTCTCCACTGAGGGATGCACTTACCACGGCGACTTGCCTTGGAAAAGGAGCTAGCCACTTCAGGTCTCCTGAGAGTTGCACTACCACTCAGTAAAACACCTCTTTGCCTTGCTCACCCTCCAGTTATTCACGTACTTCATTCCTCCTATATGCGGGACAAGAATTCAGGACCCAAATGGCAGGACTGAAAGAGCTGTAACAGAAACGGTGCTGAAACATGCCCCTCACTTGCCATGTTATGAAGGATGAGAAGGAGAGAAAAGAGAAGGAGAGAAGAGCTGTGGCCCTTGGGGAAGCCCAGACTCAGGGGCTTCCTGAGCCAGGGCTGTCACACCTTCTTTGGTGCTCCGGAGTTCCTGGTGTCTCCAAGCTTCCAAGTGCCACCGTATTGCTTGCCTGCAGTGGAAGCCACTTGCCATATGCCTGGTCCAGTTGCACCAGGAATCTGGTGCCATTGCAGCACCTGGAGCTGCCTGCCTCACCACAGCTGTGTGCCTGGCTGTGCACAGTGACTGCACCCATGCTTGCTTGCTCATGTACTTCTCACTACTCCATGCCTGGCTCTCCCCTGGCAGGTGTGGGATCCGGGTCAGTAGCGAAAGCCAAGAGCAGCCAGCCAGACTGAGTGGGTGGAATAAGCCTAGAAAAACTTGGACAAAGGCACAACTAACCATAGAGGTTTCTGGTCACTTCTGATGAAGTGACACCCCATATATTCTGCAACAGAAACATGTTCCCTCCCCAGAAAGAAGGCCCTCTGTTGGACACACCTAATGACTCCAGGAGCCAGCATGCACACATTCACACGGCAGAAGCCTCAGAAAGTAGAAAGGCTGGTGAGGGGCAGCCTGGGAGGAGTGCCGGGTGGGCTTCCCTCTGGGCATCTCCATAGCCTTCGATGCTGCTGCCTGTGGGAAAAGCCTTGTTCTTGCCAGGGCCCTGGTCCTTGGTGTCCTGGGTCAGCAGCCCTGTAAGTTCTCAAACAGCTGAAAGCTGAGCAGGAACTTGGTGATGGCATCTTCGGTTGTCCCCAGCTGACCTCAAGGTCATCTCCAGAGAGCTCAGCAAAAGATGGTAGGGCAGCTGGAAGGTGTGCTGAGAGGTGGGGGAAGGCTAAGGAGGTAGGACCTCATGGACCAGGCAAGTCCAAGCCTTTGGAGCCATCTCCTTCAGGATCTGGCCGCTGAAAGGTGGCATGGGTGGTGGTACAGACATGGCCCCAGCACCAGGCTCTGTGGAGCTACCATGGCTGCAGCACAGGGTGGGTGCATCAGGGCTGCTCTCCTGTCCATGGTCAGAACCCACAACCCTGTCCTGCCCCAGGGGCCCTGTAGTGCAACTAACTATGTGAGAGTTGAGATTGGAGTGCTAAAAATAATTGAATTTTGTTCTTGTGAAATTGATGTTTATTGTGTTGTTTGTTTGAAAATAAAATTCAGCCCATTGTGACACTGATTCATCCCATTTTGAAAAGACTAAAGATTCTGCCTTCTCTCTCTGCATTTTGGTATGAGTCAGCACCACAGTGCCTCACTGCTTTGGACACCCAGTTGGCATACCTAGCTGGGCTGTTGGAGAACATTTGCTGCTGCCTGGGCTGACTTTCAATCTCCTCCTTATTGTTTCTCAGTGACTTCCTTTGCCTTGATAACAATACATGTTAATCAATACCCGTCTGGAAATATACAGAACTTATCTCCCACAACAAACCAGGGTATCAGCTCTGCAAAGCAGATGTGATTTCTCAGTTGGAGCAAAGAAAAGAGCTGTGGAAAGAAGGAAGAAAATTTCTTCAAGGCCAGGGTCTGGTTAAGTAGAAGGGCCCAGTGTATCTGTAAAAAGCGGTGCCTAGTTAGTGTCTGAGTATGTTCTTGGAAATAACAACTAAAGATTTTGTTAAATGAGTTGTATCTAAAACATAGGCAAGTACATTAGGGACAAAGTCTTCACAATTTATGTGTCCTTCTGACATCATCTTTGGCATTAAGGAAAAAAATGTTTATGTATTTATTAGAGGTAAGATTATAGCGACTCTTGTCCTGATCCTCCCCTTTGAAGATTTTCCTACTCTTTAGCAAAACAACATCTCTTATTCATTCTACTTTTTTCACATGTCCATCCTGAAAATGTGTTTAATTGGCAACATCCTATAATGTGATTCTACTCTCTGAAATATCACTTCATTTGACACACTTGCCTCATCTAAGTGCCATTTTTTAAACATACTTCCATGTATCAGGGTGCTTTTCAATTGCTTCATTCTCCTAATGCCATTTTAATAATTTATTTATTTTGCAATTATTTAAGGCAGGGAAAGTGCCCTTACATTAAAAAAAAATGGCAATCACGCAACAACATATCAGCAGAAAGTTCACGTCCACTACTAGGTCAACAATGAGTTTCATGAGTACGAACCTTGATTATCCAAATTAAAGACCTGGCAGATGATAAGTTAGTAACCAAACACAATAACCAGACTGTAATTAAGTTGGGACTATACTTTTTCCAAGCAAAAACTGAATCCTTTGAATTTAGTGAAGAAATGTAAATGAGCCCCAACTATCATCTGATATTTTAAAATGAGGCCAATTGTATAAGCACTGTGAATGTAGCTAACTTTTCAAATATAATTGAAGACTTTAAAATTAATCTGCTAGCTCTGTAGTTGGGTTGCTACAAAAGAGGAATATTTGTGCCCACAGCAGAGTAACATACCATGTGTATGCAAGTAATATTGCAAATATTTGAACTCTGGACTATCATTGAGTGATTAGATTCACACGTAGAGAAATAAATACATGGATATATGTGGGAAAATTATTAACAGGTTGTCATCTCCTTCCCAAAAGCAGAAATCTCAGAGTCAAGGGGATACTTTTGAAATGAATGATTTGGAGATTTCATTGGCAGCTCTGTTGACTCAGCACTTGTTAAGTCACATGGGAAAGAAACCCCATGTCAGAAAACAGTGTGAAAAATCAATTAATGACCAGTTATTTCTCAATCAACATAAGGAAACTTGCCCTAGAGGTAAATCATGGGAATATCATATATGTGGGATATTATTTAGTAATTGTTTTAGCCTTAGATAACTTGAAGTAGCTCACACTGGAGAGAAACCCTGTGAATGTCACCAATGTGAGAAAGCCTCTAGTCAAAGATCTCGCCCTAGCCAGCCCAAGAAAATTCACACTAGAGAGAAACCTCATGCAAATCTCCAGTGTTCGAAAGCCTTCAGTCCATGTTCTGCCCTTAGAAAGCATGAGAGAGTTTATACTAGTGAAAAACCATATGAATATCTTCTATGCACAAAAGCCTTCAATCATGGTTCTCCCCTTAGATGACATGAGAGAACCAACACTGTACAGAAAACTACGAATCCCTTCAATAAATAATCTGATTTAAATGTAATGAATGTGGGAGAGATTTCAATCATACTTGTAAAAATTGAACTTACCTGAGAATTCACACAGTGGAGAGTCATTGTATGAAATCAATGTGAAAGATTCTTCAGTCATACTTACTCCTCAGTCAATACGTACATGTTTCTATGGAACATAACATATATGTATGCCATCTCTATGGTGAAATCTTTAGTCAGTGGACTGACCATAGATGGCATGAGAGAACTCACACAAAAAATGTAACAAAAGTTGAAATATTCAACAGCACTAACTTTAAATACACTAGTGGACTTGATCAGGGGAGAACCCTCAGGTCTCTAATCAATATGTGATTTACTTCATATACAATCAAGAAACATGAAAAAACTCCACTTAGGAGAACCCCTAGATCTGTAATCATTGTGAATAGATATTCTTCCAAGCACCAGACTTGGTGTGCATAAGAAAACACCATGAAAGAACCACCTGTGAATCAGGAAATAAGATCAAGCTTCCTGTGGTATACCACATACTTCATACAGGACAAGCTCTTCAGTGAAAAAAATCATGAGAAGTTTTTTATTCATATGGCAACACTTGAGGCATATATGAAGATTCCCACTGCATAACACACCCTCAGTGTCATGAGTGTAGGGAAGTCTTCAGTGATCACTCATTTCACAGTCAGCATTTAGGTTCTCTGACAGAGGAGATATAAATTCTGAAATCAAAGTGGAGAAAACTTCTACTAGATTACATATTACAAAATTAATTCTGGACAAGGAAATTCTATGATAATCATTTAATACACAATTCAGCAAATAATTTAGAATTTTGAGATAATATCTATTCCTGAAAAAAAGGCATACAATATTAGAAAGTAAAAGTGATCTAGAATATTGAAAGTAGAATTTTGGAAGAGATTATATTTTTAAGATATCAATACTTGCATATATTTAAAAAATAAAACCTGCTGCTCAAAAAGTTGAATATGTTGGTAAAGTTCTACTTTTTCTTACGCAGTTTCCTGCAGGTGACAACAGCAATCTTCAGTCCCACTTGCCAGATTTCTTAAAATGCCGTGTCTCTGGTCATGTAGGGTCATTGGGGGCAAATTCAAAGATTGGATAGTCTCTGCCTTCAGTGTATCCCCAGGCCTTGACTCTTGTAGGAGTTACAGGGCCACAGAGGCAGGCATCTCTGCCCTCCCAGTCCGCAGAATACTTTTTTGAATTTGGTCTGTAAAAACTGTGTTATGTAAAGGTAAACTGGGGTCAGGAGTCCATCCCACAACCACACCTGCGTATTCTTACAACATTCAAATGGGTCCAGAGTAAGGCATACACCCATTTCCCACCCAGAAGCACAGGTGTTTCCCTGGCAACATCTCAGAAGATAAAATTTCAGCAAGATAAAATCCCATAGCCTATTGCCCACCACATGAAACCTTTTTGTAATTAATATACTTTTCCCCAAAGAAAATGAAAGTTCTCAGACAAGGTGTCTCCCCTCCTGCTTAGCCTATGGGTTTTGAAAATGTATTATTCTTCAGCAAACTCCAATATAGGACCTAAACCTCAAAGGGAAATACTCTTAGATCAACTAGAGTTGGCTTGTGTTCTTGTGAAACTAACATGATCTCAAAATCATAGCTTAACTGAGACCAACTAGATGAACCCACAACGGGGTGTAATTTATACATTGTCACTTAAAAATATTTCCACAAGTGAGTACACTGTGCTGCCAGGGACAAGTCATGTGTGAGGATGACCAGCTACCAATTCAGGGTCTTGTAACCTGCTTGAGAGGTGGGACCTGTGTTCCGGCAGGGACTCATGGGGGATGCGAAGCACGATGAAAAACGTCAGTTACTAGAAATGCAGGCCTTGAAGAAAACTCCATGGGCTCTGTTTGCCATTGTCACGGCCCAGGAGACCTTGTCACTAAATTCTTCTGTGATAGTTTACTCAGTTCTAATGTGGAGATAAGTTAATGCCTTTATCTAAGATAGGTTATGAGTACTGATGAGTTTACACTATGTATACCAAGCTGTGATTTCTCATGGTAGGCATTTCATCAACGTTTGCAAATAAGAGCTATAATATTTTGTAAACTAACTTAAGACCTGGGTATACCATTCTTCCTTATGACATATTTATATCAAAATATAAATAATCCTTGTTAAATATAGTCAGGTCATATCGTGTTTAATTTACTTAAGACAGTATGTAATTTGCTCCCAATCTGGCGTTGACTTTAGATGCAATTCTGGGCCTTGGCTGAATTTGAGACTGATCTGGTGGCTTAGTCAGGAATCACCCTCTCTGCCATCATGTTTTTTCAAGAAGGAAAAGGCAAGTTCTGGGTGCCTGTTGGGGGCAGGACCTGTCCTAGTGTTGGGTATCCCTAGGATTGATGTCTATGCTTCCTTGTCAGAGAAAGTTAAATCCCAGTGTGAATTGTCTCTATTGACCCATGTGTGTAAGTAGGCTGGGCAGTTGTGAGATCAAGAATACTATGCAGCCATAAAAAACGATGAGTTCGTGTCCTTTGTAGGGACTTGGATGAATCTGGAAACCATCATTCTCAGCAAACTGACACAAGAACGGAAAACCAAATACCGCATGTTCTCACTCATAGGTTGGTGTCGAACAATGAGAACACGTCGACTCAGGGAGAGGAGCATCACACATGGGGGCAGTTGGGGTGGGTAGGGGAGAGACAGCAGGGGGTGGGGAGGGAGGGAAGGGTGGGGAGGGATAACATGGGGAGAAATGCCAGATATAGTATGCACCTAAAGTAAAATAAATAAAAAAATTTTTTTTTAAAAAAGAGATTTCAGGGCTGAGTAAGGAAAATGCTCTGACCACAGGTGGCAGAATTCCATAACCAGCTTTATGAGGGTGGTGCATTGGCAGCCTCTCTGTGGAGAAGCTTCTCATAGGAGGCAACAACTTGGAGCCACCACCCAGACACTGAGGGTAGCAGGGGAGCTCCCAGGGGAGAGAGGATTGGACAGGGTCTTGCTGGTCTCAATTATGTCTCTTAGCAGAAAAATGGGTGGTGTCTGGGTAAAAAACTATGAATGGAAAGCAGCAGTTTAGAGTCTTTTATATTCTATGGGTTATCTATGTCTAGTAGGCATTGGGTGGATACAGCATGAGGGCTAGCATTAGTAACTGTTAATTGTATACCTAAAAATCCCCCCAGAATAGATTTTCAGTGTTCTCGCATGTAAAACAGAAAAATACATGAAGTAAGGTAAAACATAAAATAGATTGATTTAGGCTTTTCACAATGTGTGCATACTTCAAAATATCACGTATACCACACATAAGCACAATTTTTATTTGCCAATCAATAAATAAAAAGTTTAATATCTAATATTGTTACTATATGTAAACTAGTGTTGAATCTCTCTGAACATTAAAACATACTAACAAATATGGCAACAGTGAAGCTTATAAAGAAAACTGATATAAATTTTAAAAAATTTACGTTTGTAATCATGAAGAGGAATTATATACCTTGGTTGGATATTCACAGATTAAGCAGAGCAAGACTTTAGTAAAGTCAAATGAAGCAGTCGAAACTCAGTAAACCTGATCTAATGGACATGGTTGG
Source organism: Alouatta palliata (assembly GCA_004027835.1). Lineage (NCBI taxonomy): Eukaryota > Metazoa > Chordata > Mammalia > Primates > Atelidae > Alouatta > Alouatta palliata. Next base: position 6,375 of record PVKV010026423.1, on the reverse strand, counting down.
AACCCAACAAAGAGGGAGCACATTCATTTCTGTGACTTCTGAATCAGTCTCAAAAGCTGTCCTCGACAATCAAAAGGTAACCTATATCCTGGAAAAATGCAATCAAATCATCACCCCAAAGCATATATATTTGGGAAATTGAAAACTACAAAGTATTCTCCAGTCAACACATCACAGAAGGCATGATATCTATATAAAGAAACAATAATGAAAATCCCACAATCAACACTTGTGCAATGCTGCTAAGGGACAACCAGAGAAAGTGGGACTCTAGGCTGTGCATCCAGTGTGCACATATGAGAAATGAAGATGGAATGGAAATGTGTCACTTTCTGAAGAAATCTAAGAAAAGAGAAAAAAGCAACTATGTACATACAGAAAGCAAAATGAAGGAAACGATTCAATTTAAAGATAATTCGATGACTACAGGCCAGTTTTGCTTATGAACATTACAAACAATATTGAAAAATAAATGTCAAAGCAAATGAAGCCAAATAGATATTTGAATAGATATTTGACTCTGGGAGATACAAAATGATAGCAGGCTCATGGAACCACTGGAACCTTCCTAGCCTGCTGCTAGGACTAGAAATCAGGAAAGATCATTATGAACACTTCTTAGCCAATGTTCTTGCATTCATGAATGGGAAGATACATCCAAACCAGAGGCAGCCCCAGGATGACCTCAGAAAAGTTCTAACAGCTCTCACTGCTTCTCGCTCACTGGCTGGGTTCCTGGCCACTGGACTGGGCCTGGCCCCCTCCCTAGACTCCTGCAGGCTCAGGGCAGCAGTGGCATCAGGAGAGCTCCTGGGTATAGACCATACTCACAGGTGGCAGGGCTGGGGCATGGCTCCAGTGTCCCTATTCCAGTACCTAATGAAGAAAGAGTGTTGTGTGTCTGTGGCATGTGACTTATTTCTGAGCTTGCTGGATGGGAACACGGGCCACTCGAGCAGCATCTCCTGACACTATCTGGAGACATTCATGTCCAAAGGTGACAACTTCTCTCAGTGCTGCCTGTTAGGACTCCATGTTCCTGGATGGCATGTTTGGAGGAACGGAGCACCACTGCTGCAGCTGCCTGGTGAGTGCACATTCAGGTCCTGGAGAAGAAAGATCAGGATCACTTTCCTTTTCACCACTGTCATTCAACATAGTTCCTAGTGCAAGTCAGGGCCAGAGCAATTCGGCAAGAGAAAGGATACAGGAACAGAACAGAATGGAAAGGAATGTAAAGAGGAAATGAAAAGGGAAGAAAGGAAAGGGGAAAAACGGAAAGAGGAGAAAAGGAAAGAGAAAGGAAGGAAAGAGAAAGGAAGGAAAGCGAAAGGGAAAGGCAAGACTTCTACATAGAAAAGGAAGACATCAAATTAGCCTCATACACAGATTACGTGATTACATACTTAGATAAACCTAAGGAATCCACCAAAAATAGGCAGAAGTGATTAAAGCATTTTTGTAAAGTTGTAGGATACAAAATATCAACACACAACAATCAGTAGCATTTATACTCACCAAGAGTGAATAATCTGAAAAAGAAATCAGGAATACAATCTCATTTACAATAACTGAAATCAATATAAAACACCTAGGAGTCCATTTAGTCAAAGTCGTGAAACATGTATGCATGGAAAACAATAAAACACCAAAGAAAGAAATGGAAAAAGACAGGAAAATAAAAAGCTCTTCCATGCTTACGGATTGGAAGAATTAAGATTGTTAATACAATAGTAGCCCAAGCAATGAACAGATTCAGTGTAATCCCTATCAGAATACCAATGACTTCTTCAAAGAAATAGAAAAAAAAATCCTAAAATTTCTATGGAGCCACACGAGATCCTGAATAGTTAAAGCAATCCTGAGCCAAAAGGATAAAGCTGCAGTTATCACACTACCTGACTTCAAAATGTACTAGGATGCTACAGTAACCAAATCTGCATGGCCATGTTCTGAAAACAGACACATAGATCAATGGAAAAGAATAGAGGACCCATATATATATGCACACATTTACAGCTAACTCATCTTTGACAAAGACACCAAGAAAATACATACATACAGTGGGGAAACTTCATGCACAAGAATAAGACTAAACACCGATCTCTCACCATACATGAAAATCAAATCAAATAGATTAAACACTTACACTGAAGACCTAAAACTATGAAACTACTAGAATAAAAACATGATGGAAACACTCTAGGACGCTGATCTAGGCAAAAGGTTTTGCTTTAAGACCTTAAAAGCACAGGCAACCAAAGAAAAAATAAACAAATGGAATTCTGTCATCCTGAAAAGCTTTTATAACAGCAAAAGAAACAATAGAAAAGAAAGAAGATGACACACAGAATGGGAAACAATATTTGTAAACTGTCCACCCCGCAAGGGATTCAAAACCAGAATATATAATAAGCTCAAACAATTTAATACTAAAAAAACTTCAGAAAACAAAGACCCTGTTTTAGAGGAAATCTCTGTTTTTTTTTTTTTTCATGGAACCCCAAGAACTGTAAGCAGACAGATAACTTCTCAAAATCTAAGGCTTTGCTCTGTTTTGCCTTGCTTTATCTGACCTTTTTGATTTAGGCGGCATGAGAAACTAGTAGGGGAGAGACAGCTAAAGAAAGTCGTGAATGTGAAGATGTATTTATGGTAAGAAAGGTTATGAAGGAAGGAAAGTTTATATGAGAGAAGATCTTGTAGAACAAATTCTTATCCTAAAGTAGAGTGACTAATTTAGAAAAGAGGGAAATACAGGACCAGTCAGAAAGTCATAAAATGGGAAAGAAAAACGTAGAACTGCTAGATCTTCTCCTGTCTAGTAGTGTTGTGTGTGTGATGTTTATATAAAGGAGCTGCAATTAATTGGCTTCTGTCAGAAAAATAATGCCTTTTAGTTCATGTAACTTCATTAATCTTTGGGAAATAAAGTCAGTTTTAAAATTATTGTTGGTAAAATAAAGATGTCTTCAAAATTTAAACATTTGGTCTAAATTAAGCCAGAGGGTAAATTTGCTAAGTGCTCTAATGTCATAAACTGCTTCTTTGACTTTGGAAAAGGGTTCAGTTTACCTGGTTTGGAGCCGTTAGATTTCTAAGTAAGGCCTGGGCACAGATTAGGCAGTGACGCGGAAAACACAGACACTCATTATGGCCTGGAGAAAAAAAGAGGGAAGGATATTCTTGGCATTAGTTTGGGAGGTGGTGTCAGTGAGCTGGGGGATGAGGATGCTGAGAACTGTCCTTAGCTGTGCAGTGGAGGAGGAGGAGGAGGAGTGGAGTCCATGCCATGGAGCAGATGCCCCAGAGCTCTGCTGAGGTAGTCACGCTGCAGGTCCCTTTTATCCACCCTCTAGCCCCACAAGACAGAAGGCCCCTTTATGCAAATATGCTCCTCTTCCCCTGCCCAACCAAATCACTCCCTGTGCCCAAGTGTCACTCCCAATTGTGGGGTGACATTTCTGGGAGGTGCTACTTGGGCTAGGCCTTGTTTCATGCTCCCCAAGGGCCCAGAGAGGGCCCAGCTGCTGGCCCCAGTACGCCCTGAATGGAGACCAAGTTCAGGTGTCTGGTTTCCCAGTTGAGAGCCCCATAGAGCCCTCAGCAGCAGGCCCACAGGGCCCCCTGCTGACCAAGCCCAGGTCTATGGTGCCTGTGACCAGATGCCAGAGGCTCCTGACAGAGGCCTTGACTATCACCTGTTCTCTGTCCAAGGGCAGAGTGAGACCTCTCCTTAGAGCAGCCTCCTAGCTCTTCTTAGCCTTTAGTTTTCTAGTTAGGCCTCTTCATTGGGAATAGGACATATGACACACCTCGCTTTGTAAGGAGTCCGCAGGAGTACACATCGTATTTGGGAGCTGTAATGGGATAATTTACATTGACTAGAACTGAATGTCTGCTGCAGTGGAAATGCTGTGAGAATAGATTAGACTGATTGCTTCATGGGCATTTGCATTCATAAAAACACATTAAACTGTATAATTAAGACCTGCAAATTTTACTTTACTTGTTATCTTTCTATATAATAAAAAGAAAAAATAGGACAAAATGCCTACCTTTCAGACAAAAACCAGTGGAATTTGCCACCAGCAGAACTTCTCTGAAGGAAACTCTAAAGCTGTTTTTTAATGAGATAAAAAAATAATCGCAGTAAGCAGCCCCCAAAATTAGGAATAAATGCGTTTTAAACAGTGGCTAAATGTAGGTAAACTCAAAGGAAAATTGAATATATAAACAATGATTTTTTCCCTCAGTTTCCATGCATGTATGTGTAATGTAATGGTGCACATGTATGTACTCAAGAATGCATATTAACAGGTATATGTGCATATTTGTGAACATAGCATAACTATGTTTTGATATTATGTAATCTGCTAGAGTGAATGGAATTGAAATGCCGCCACTGTCAACCAGTTCAGAAGACTGAACTGGCTGCTGATCCCCCTCTGGTTGACCATGCAGTACCCATGCCTGTGGCCCCCGGACTCCTAGTGTGTGCTAAGGCGGAGCAGACCCTCCAGCTTGGCCACGGTGCAATGGACTACCAGGAGACCATCTAAAAGAGAAGATCCAACCAACCCGCGCCAGCACCCTGGGTGCAGCCTCCACCTGCACGTCTGTCACCGGCAGCAATGGCTGAACCATCTCTGATTCTTCACGCCCTCCCCACCCTCGCCCCAGAAGCAAGGACTCCATGACAGCTGCAGTGGTGGCTGTCGGGAAGTCAGTGGAGCAGGTACATAAGAATAAAGATAGACCCTCAGCGCCATCCCAGTGGCCACGACGTGCTCGTCCCCTGGCGGCTCCTCAGCCCTATCCTAGTGGCACGCAGGCAGCAGACATGGCAACCCCGATTGCCCTTCCTCACACGTGCCCATCACACGACTTGGGGGTCGCGGTGGTGAAGTCAGGCTGTAGCCCCAGTGGCACCACGAGGCTGAGAACCGGCACTCAGTCTCATCCCCGTGGCTGCAGAGTGCCCAGCACCAGATTCCGCGCCCGCAATTCAGGAGCAGCTGGCCAGGGCGGCGCAGTCTGCGGGGCCCTTGGGCGTGGCCGGGCGGGGCTCCGGGAAGCCACGTCAGCCCCAGGGCGCCGCAGCTGCAACCACCACCAGCACATGGACCAGAGGTCGCCGCGGATTGGGAGTCCCCCACCAGGACTGCGCCACCAACTGCATGGACCCCGGAGCCAGCTGGGTAGCGAGTGGCAAGTCAAGCAGTCAGCGGCAGGAGAGCAGGGCCTGGACTTCAGACCCCTGGTGCAGGAGGCAAACACCCTCCGGCAGGGTGGGCCGCATACTCGGCGACCAGGAGCCCCGTCGGCCCCCGCCGGAGCCCGAGCTGCAGCCATCACCTGCAAGTGGGGTGCAGGCTGCATTGGTGGCAAACGCGGATCCCGCCCTCCGGCCTCGCGCCCATCAGCGCGGACCCCGGGACGACACAGCGGCGAAGTCCAGCTGTGGCCCGGGCGGCTGCACCACGCGAAGGCCACTCAGCCCCATCTCTGGGCTGCAGAGGGCCCAGCGCAGGGGCCTCCGCGTGTCGGGAACCGGTGGAGGAGGGTAAGGGGGCGCGGGCGACAGTCAGACGGGCCCTGGGGCAGCGAGGAGCCTCGCGCTCCAAGGAGCCCAGCCAGCCTGAGGCACCTCTGCAGCAACCGCCGCCAGCACGTGGCCCGCTAGAGAGCTGTTCTCGCGTTTGTCTGCCTCGGGCCTGTGGGGCGGGACGGCTGAGGTGCGCGTGCGCGGGCGCGCTATTCCTAACGCTTCTGTTGGGCGTTTCTGCTGAGACGCGGGAGGCGCTGAGCGTCTGTGCGAAGGTCCGTGACCTGAGCGCGTTGTTTGTTGTTGCACTTCGGAGGCGGGGATCCCCGAAGGCGAGTGAAGTATGGCTAAAGCCAGAAGCTTTAACCTAAGTAATTTCGTAGTCAACAACTTGCTGCAGAAGAGAGGCCTACAGAATACCGAAGACAATCGAGTCCGGAAGAGGTCCAAACCCTTGCAGCACTTGTGGGGCGACGGCTTCTCGTGTGCTGATTACGAAATCAAATCATCTGATCTGAAAAGGATCCACAGAGCTGCCGTCTATTGTAAGATAGAGAAACTGGACACCATTCTGATCACGGAAAATTGCATCGATGACAAGGACAAGAAGAACAGGTGAGGAGGCTGGGAGCTGGGGCTGCGGGAGGAGGCCTTCGGATGTGGGAGAAGTGCCCCTTCCAGGCTGAGGGCTGCGGGGTGGATGGTCTGGGGCTCGGGGTATGGACTTGTGGGAGAGGGGGTGCCTGACTGGGGTGGGAGTGAGTCTAGCAGGGCCTGAGGAGTGGGGGTAAATTGGGTGGCGGCGTGGGGAGTGAGTTGGGGAATGG